>SNQJ01S0174935.1:20179-33333 GCA_010110895.2 Picea sitchensis | reverse complement strand
TTTCATTTTGAATCATCTTGTACTTAAACATTTAAGTGGGGTAAAAGGAGGTTTCCCCCTCGAAGAGGCTTATTATCTGAAATTATCTCTTTTTCAAGGCGTTGAGTACTTTTTCTGAGGTTTTTCTATGCTATATTGATATTTGGTTCTTAACAATTTTCCTTATTGGTTGTTATTCAGAGGGTCTTTTTCATGTACCGCTTGCATCTAGCACACGCGAAAGATGCACAAGTTCATTGCTTCGTGAACATATTCTTCTTCTTATTTCCTCCAAATCATCAAGCTCCTACTTTGTACCTCGTGATGAATGATGAGAGATGTCTCAATGCTCTCATTTCAGCGGGTCTCCTTCCATCCACTTCACCCCATCTATTCTGGAAACTAGACCTAGAGTCCTATGAGTACCTAGAGGTTTGGAATCATTAGTCACAGGTTCTCTCGCCATCGATAGTTGGGAATACATCAATGTCTCCTAATCGATGGATTCTTCAAGTGCTCGACCTCGACACCTTTATTCACACTTATAATAATTTACTCGGTGCCTTGATACCTATTTTCATTATCAGTAGGTTGTCTCATGTTTGTTAACGATATACCTTAATGACTAGTAATCAAATGAAGTCTCATTGTGTTCAACCTAGGGATGATTTTAGGGGATAAATTTCGCTCATGGGCTAATTTTCCATGGTTTTTCCCCCAAAAAGATTCGTTATTCTAAAAATGATTCACCCAAATTTTATAGGATAAAATTGTTTTACCTTAAAAATCACCAAAATTTTATACAAACTATATAAAATCCTTAGAAATTTAAATATTTTTACAAAAATATCACCAAAAAATTTATAGTTGGCATATGAAGGCTTAGTAAGATTTGCCATGGTTTCTACATTTTAAAATAAATTTCTATTCTTAAAATCATCCCTGGAACTTCGACCGCAACTCCTTTATTCACACGATGTATACTTGCACCTTTGGAGGATCATGTACAAAACTTGTTATTAGTTATCATCATCATAATCCCACTCGTGTAGGAGTGGCCATCATTTCTAAAAATAAAATGGTAGGCTTCCCCTGCCACACACTAGCATGATTCAATGTCGTTGGGTAAAATCCCAACTAAATTTTAAATATGCATCCTTCTACTCAAGGAACTTATGCAGATGATTTTCGTTTGGAAGTAATATTCACAATAGGCCCATATTAGCCTCGATAATCCAATCTTATGTCTGTACAACAACACGTACAATTTCACAGTGAAGTCAGCTTCTTTATTTGGAGACATTAGCAACATACAGTGCACATTTCCAAAACATCTATCAATAGTAGAAGATTGTATTCATCTCTTCAGTAGAGGTTTACTAAGCCTCTTAGGAATGGGTAAAATGAGGTGTTACCCCTTGAAGTCCTCTAATAATATTTTTATGTGACCCGTGCATGAGCCCAAGCAGGCCAAGTGTTGTTTCCATTCTCTGATACCACTTTGTAACACACCCAACTCCTTAAATGGATTTTTAAGGAATGGGGCATCAAAATTTCACTTTCCTCAAACATCTTGGATCCTATGTCCAATGTGTTCATGTTTTTATGCTCGTAAATATATTTCCAACCACTATCGCCATGCTCCAATCCGAGCTCCGGATCAAAAGTTATGCCCATCTGAAGTTCAGTGAGCCTCATTGGGAAAAGGCCATGTGGTGCCCACGTGGATCCACCTCACACGTACAATCTCCAATTTCCTACATCCATGGTGGAAATTCCATCTAATGGCAAGGCTCGCTCCCCATTGCACACTTAAGAAAGAGGAGAGTTCAATGTTGGGGGGTTTCATGGTGTAACTTCCTCCTTGCTCCTAGAGTGGTCAGCGTCGGGTTGACCACGAACCAAGTCCAGAAGATGAAATTTGGAAGAAGACCAGGGTGACACATATCACACCTACGATGAGTCCACGTCCCCCCCACTTGGGTGACATCGGCATACCACGTCACTTCGGCCTTCGGCGCTCTGGAAATTTTTTTTATCACCAACAGGTCAAACCTCCTGGAGTATAACTCTGTCAAAGTATTTGACACTATCCTTTCACTAGGATTGATCTGGCGATCGGTAAGGGTTCCAAAGGACCCCTAGATCAACGACTCACAACACTTCGCAGATTCGACATTCAAAGGTTTTGGGATTGTGACATCTTCGCTCTCCCAGAGCGGTCAATGTCAGGATGACTACAACATAGATCTAATGGTTAGAATAGATCCTGAAGCTCCTCATATCTATGGCCTACGTCACATCGTGACTTCGGTATTTGGGAGTTTTGGTGTGCAGTTTCCATCTTCCTTCCAGAGTTCTAAGTCTTTGGACTATAGGATCTAGCGACACATGTCCTTAACGATGGATGGCTAAGATGGACTCCACTGTTCATGATTTCAGGAGCCTTCACACTTTAATGACTCTCATCCAAATTCCTACAGAGTGTCGAGTCTTCGTACTACGAGATATCCTACCACGTGGACCAAACAAGTAATTTCCAGAGATCACACATGGAAAGGCAGAGAGGACACGTGGCCCATTAATTGGGTGACACATGTCACATATTAATGGATCTATAGGGTCTATGAAGCACCTAAATGCAGGTGACATGTGGCACATTTATCATGGGTCCACGCCACCTCCCTTTTTCCTTAATGCACGCATACTACCTGAAGTCCCAAACTCTTTCCATGTGGCCTCGGCCATTCGGCGATCGACGTTCAACATTTGGAATTTGAACGTTCAGCATTCAACATTCTACATTGAACGTCGGCATTCAAAATTCGATGTACTACATTGAACGTCGAAGTTCGATGTTCGTTGTTCAACATTCTACGTTGAACATCCCTCTATGCTATTACACCCAAATCCTCTGAAACCCCAAAGTCTCGGACTCCTAGAGTCTCGATCGCATCACCAACCACGTTGGCTAGGCAGGCAAGAACCAGAAGTGGACACGCAGCAAGGGCCAAGGGTGTCACATTTCCTCATTAGGGGGTTACACGTGGCATGCTCTAATAGGAATATAGGGTCTACGAATTACACAAATTGAGGTGACACATGGTTTGTCGATCGTGGATCCACGTCACCCTGGTGATGTCATCTTGCCATGTCACACTAGAATGACAACCTTAAGACATCCCTCAGATCTCATGATCATGGTGTTTCCATGTATATCCATGAATCTACAGCTCACATTAATTCGTGACTTCGGTGTTCGGGAGTTTTGCAATGAAAACTCCTCTTTTCTTCTAGACTTGGTCATCATCAGACTAACCATAGCCTAGATCTCATGGTCAGGAATAGTTCTCGTTCATACTCAGATCTATGGCCCATATTAACTTCAGGCTCTGTGACTTTGAAGGATCTGTCTCCCTTACGACGAATACCAAAATTTGTCGAACTCGCGAAGACTGGAGGATTCAAGGAGTTAACACCTACGCTCCTTCACCAAATCCAATGGTCGTGACAGACCTTGGATCCTTCTGAATGGATCTCGTCTGCTCATCTTCCAAACAAAATGATCTTCCCTTTCGAGACTTAAATCTCTTTATCCTTCCTGAGCTTTGTCATTTCTAGAATACTTAGGCACTGGTGCACGCTTTACACTCTTTCTCCTGATCTTAATAGACTCCTTCTCCCAGGAGACTCAAAGAAGTTGGGAATGTTAACATGCATACGAGAAACTATGCCCAAGGTCGACGAACTCATAGTTCATTTTCTTAAACTTGATCCACTACAAGGCTCGAGCATTTACATGTACAAACCATATAGTTCCTTACTTTCTTAAATACACAATCATGCAAAAGATAAAGGAACATAATCTAACCATCAAGAAACATGCACATCCCTGAAACATTCACAGGATATCCAACTTTATTTTACAGTTACAGCTCAACTATATAGGGTATGAGAATACTTATCTATTTCATATTATAGACAATGAAATTACTGTGGGTGTGCGCCTTTCAACCCAACCATAGGCTCAGAGGAATTCACTCTTAGCACTCTGGCCACCCCCATTCCAAGCCATGATATCACTAGGAAACTTTCACAGTTTCTCCAGTATTCCTTCTCTGTCATGGTCTCTGCTAAGTTTATCAGATGCCTCCTCAGCATCAAGCTCATATTCTCCTACTTAGTTCATGTTCTCCTGTAAGTTCTCAAAGATATTTTCTCTTGTTCTCTCCAGTAACCAGAACAAATTATCAATATTTCAGTTCCTCTTCTCAGCTGGAGAGCCTCACACCCTCTATCTTCATGTGCATCTTCTCTCGTCTCCCTTTTCTTGTATTCCCCCTTGCCTTTCTCATCCTCAGGAAGGTTATGGACCTATCTTGTTCCTTCTGTCAGAAGGAAACTCATATTAGTTTGGGTCTGCAAGACTCTATGGTACTTCAGGATGATAGCCTCTTGTCTCCTCAAGAAGACCATGCTTCCATTCATGGGGGTGGTTTATGGTTCAACCACCAATCATTTTTTTATTAATTGATTTCTCCTTGGGGTCAATATGAGGTGTATCATTTCAGCAAGGAGAAATTTGGGTCATTTGACATAATGAACCCTATCCATAATTTTCCCATTTCTTTCCTCTAATGATATCATGGCTAGTACTTCAATGCTTCACCCCCATAATCATTTATTGGAAATTCAAACAATAATACATTTACATTATTCCCATGCCTTCACATGGTGTGTTGATATTATGGTAGCTACTGGAGGTATTAAGCTCCATGTGTAACCCTGACAAGGATAGAATATTTTGGGAAGCAAGAAGAAACCATAAATCATTGGATATAACCCTAGAAGGCAAGTCAACTAAAGAAAATAATTTAATATTGAGTCTTTAGCCTCCAGAAAGAGAAGTTGGCCCAGAAAGATAAGAAAGAGAAGTATAAATATGGGATGCGAGGTCTCATTTGTACACACACAGCTCGGAACTAAAGAAATCTAGTGCGCACTGCAAAAATTTAGTAAGTGCGCAAGTCTGGACATTAGTTGTAGCTGCAACTACTGCAACTTGTATTTTCAATTTTAGGCTTGAAATTTCTCTTGGTTAAGTTTTTGACTTTATGTATTGTGCTCTAGCTTTAGAGAGAGGTACACTACAATGATTGGTTATTAGGCCTAGGGTTTTCTTCCAGAATTATTCTCTATCAAGGTTAAGTTGCTCGAGGGTGGCTTCGACCTATGGTTGGGTGAAAATATTTCTATATTGTCTATGGTTAAATGAGAACACCTACTTTTCTAATAGGTTATTGTCCCACACTATCTTCAAACAATCTAACTGCTAGAACATATATTGGGAGGATTTTCTCAGTTACAGTTGCAGTTGCAGTCAAAGTTTTTGTTGTAGCAAAAAAACCATAACCCTCTTATTGAGGCACCTTAAGTGAATATATTGACCTGATTTTTGGATAGCCTAGTGTTCCCTAACCTAGCGCACCTCCTGGTACTCTCATCAAGCTAAGATGTCAAGCTCAATTTTTTGGTCAAATTCAAAGGTTGACCAAGTCAAAGCAGTCATGAATTACTCTATGAAGTCATAAAACAAGTTATAAGGGGCTGCTAACTTCAGATCATGGAAGACAAGGATTAACCTCATCCTTTCCAAGAATAAAGTGTTGGATATCATGAAAGGAAAGATCGTGGAACCACATTTTTAAGAAGGAAAAGAGAAGGAACCTCAGAACGTTGCAATTATGGAGAAGTTCAAGGACAATGACATCAATGCCATGAGTATCATAGTGGACTCTATAAAATAACACTTGATACCCTACATCTCTCATCTTGACTCATCTAAGAATATGTATGATGCCCTAAGAATGAGCTCCGTGACATGAAAATGAATGATGATGACAACATAACATCATACCTTCTAAGAATATCTCAGTTAAGAGATCAACTACAAGCTATTGAAGAAATCATTTCAGAGAAGGAACTAGTAAATATATTACTCAATGGCCTTCCCAAGACATGGGATGCATTTTCTGCATGCATGAACACAAGAAAGGAGTATCCCACATTTGAAGAACTTTGGACTTGTTTTGCACAAGAAGAATCAAGGATTAGCGCAAAAAATAAATTCCAAAGGAAATATGATGATCAATCCTACACAACAAATTTCAAGAAATTCAGGAATAAGAAGAAGTTTGACTCAAGAAAGAAAATAATCAAGAGAAGGATATGTCAAAAATGCAATGCTTCAACTGTCGAAAATATGGTCACTACAAGAATAATTTTCATGAGTTAAAGAAAAGAAAGGAAACACATGAAGCAACAGTTGTCAAAGAAAAGGAACCCTCAAAGAAAGTCAAACAAGATGAAGAAGATTTATTCTTCTAGTCAAGGTAACAATATTCTTTTGTAACATAGTCCTTGTACATACCATGTTTACATAGTTCTTGTGTATCTATTTCTTAGAAGATAAGATGGTCAGTGAAAAAACACCTATGTAAGAATAACAATATAAGTATTACTATTACAATGATTACTAGTCAAGTAATGTATCTGAAAAGATGAAGTACGTTGACATTCCTTGGTAAATTTTCCTGTGGAAGATATTAGATAAGTAACAACTGCCAGATAAGCCAAAATCAGAATCAAACTTGAAGAGACCCAGAAGAATTCAAAACAGAAAGAAGTCAACAATCAAGAGGAAATTAGAAAAAGACTTGTGACACTTTGCAGAAGGCAATAAGGATGTTGACGGAAGCATGGACTCTCTTATATAGAAGGAGTTGATTATAGAATTCCAAAGAGAAGAGCATGCATTCATACAGGAAACAAGGATTAGGAGGGATCTAATACTAAATGATATGATCCATTGAGAATTATGAATTATATGTCCATGTTCCCATTGAAGTTAGCAGTTGTGATAAGCAACACGTGTTCAGAAGAAGTATTCTTTGAAAAGAAGCCTTAAAGTATCCTTAGTTGTCCATATACATCCATGATCCTATGATGAAAGAAAGAAGTTTGAATCTTTAGGGCATGGAATCTATAGAAGACTCCATGGACCCAAGAGATAAAGAGAAACATGAGGAAGAACATGAAGATTCCAATAAAGAAAGAAAATCCAAAACAACCAGTTATTATATCGAGAATCACAAGACTACCATCTTGGTTTGAACCCACTAAAAGCAATCAAGAAGAAGAAATGGAAGTTATGTTAAAGAACAATGTATGTAAGAAAATGTGAAAAAGACTCGTGAATGGAATCATTGCGATATTAGAGGTTCTTCCAGAAGGAGGGAGAAAAACTATAATGACAACCCACCAGTATCCATGGATTTTAATTGGCATGTAAAATATTATTCTTCCCAAATAAATCAAGTGAGAAAGAAGCTTATACCAGAAAGAGACCCATGTATGCAGATATAAGAAGACCTTGTGTGGATTCAAACAACCTGATGTAGAGTATCTCATATACAACATAAGCATGGTGAAAACTTTCTATAACAAAGATAGCATATCAGAATAGTTATTCAAAAGTCTGAGATGATGGATTGCTAATCCATGGAAAAATATCACTATGACAGAAGAAGTGCTACTTGGATATGTTTAAGTTTGAGCTTTTCCACAATGTCATGAGCTAGCAAAAACAAAAGTGTTGAAATCGACCATGATATATTGTAATGAATCCTTCAGAGAAAACCAGTGTTCTATGATAGACCAAAGTACATTGAGATCAAGCATTATATTATTAATGATGACGTTCAGAAAAGAGAAGTGGTTCTCCAATATATCTCCACAGATGAGAAAATAGTAGATATTTTGGTAAAGCCTTTGTCCACTGAGATGAAAGGTTTGTGTACTTAAGAAACAAGTTGGGGCTCATGGAAACAACTTCCTTATTGAAAAAGGAAGAGATTACTCCCAGGTTGGGAGGGAGCATTGATGTGTTATTCATTTATGGACAGTCATTTTTCAGTTCAAAAAATGGTCCAGGATGAGTAGTTCCTTTCCAGTTCAGAAAGTGGTTTGATATTTCTGACGAACAAGCATTTTCCAATTCGAAAAATTATCCAGATCGGACAATCATTTTCATAATGAAAATGGTTCGATAGATTGTTGATGTACCATAGACAACGATTACCCTTGTGGCCAATGTGGGGGAATGGTCTAGGACAATCATTCTTCTTGGAAGTCACTCTAAGTAGTGGTCAAGTAGAATGGTATGCCTCGTCGGGCAATCATTCTTTTGAAGTTCACAGTTGTGAGCAGTTTCGAAGAATGGTCTATTTTGGAGGTGTTATCGCTCTGTAAATTCCCAGAGGTTGTCAGAGAAGAATAAATTTACTAGAGGTAATTTTATCAAACTACTTCGAAACTAGAATCTAGCCCTACTAGTTTCAGAGAGGGATCTCTCTGTGTGATATAGCTATGTTTCAACTTTAAGATATTAGGCTAGTTATATAAAATAAAATAATATTGAAAAGGTTTTGTGTTTTTGTTAAGTTGGTTGAAAAGGGTTCACACCTCCATTGGGCTATGGGGTCTGTATTATAAAGATAGAAATCTAAACAGAAACAAAAGATTCTTTTCACAGGGCAAGATAATGCATTCATTGGATTCTTTAGCAATAAAGTGATGAATAGTAGAAAAGATGAGAATATCAATTAAAATGAAGAAGATAAACATCAATAACCTATAACATCAATAAAGTGATAAACTATAATATCAGAAGATAAACATCAAAACCTTTCAAAGTCAGAAAACAGGGTATACAAAGATAAATCTTGCAACATGCATTACTTTTAAAAGATTAGATTGGAAAAAAATATGACAACTGAGTTAGAAGAACATTCAACATAGAAGAGAAAACATCACCAATGAATAACATGAAAGAATCGTGTGAAACATCTCTTTGTATTACTGGAAGATCTCTTGATAAAAATTACAATCTTTGTATCTTGCAGGGCGTAAAGATCAACCCTCAGTACTTCAAAGTTTGAAGTATTTATAATCAAAATTATATACGATCTTGTCATTAAATATCAAGACGTGGAAAATCTAAATTTAGCTAACTAACTTAAAAAGATACAAAAATTTAGGAAACTTCTTGATGATGTGTTGAAACTTCATGCTGATTTCTGGGGTGAACCATTGGTGAGGCTTCTGCACAACCTCATCTGATTGGATAGTTGACTAGGCTTGAACACCTCATCGCCTACTCGATCAGACTGCATAACTCTTCCCATCGAAGGTTACTAGGAACACTGACTTTGAGCAATCTTCAGTATACTTCATCCATCTCCGTATATTTGGCAAAAGTTGGCTTGATGATGAAGATGTACTGGATCTCATGCTATATACTGATGTCTAACTGTAAAGCATCTAAGAATGCCTTGCCTGTGATACTGCCTTGTATTCCTGAGAATTTTGAGCTATCCTTAGCCACAGTGGCTAGTTTCTTTTTGTAATTGGCAAGCGTCATTAACTTGTCATTTATAACTCTCAAACCAGGAAGGCCTTTCTTCTGCAGAGCTTCAATCTTGCTGAAAAATCTTTGCACTCTTGCGTCCATGGTCTGGACCTTTTCCTCCAGCTGTAGCATCAGTCCTCTCTTGGTCAGGACCCTCTTGACCTCAAGGATGGTCTCTATCCTATCTTCAATCTTCAAATCCTCTAGCTCCTCTCTGGTTTTGGAATTCATAAATTTGATGATCTCAGTAGCTTTTGTGGGCATATCTCCCAGTTATGCTCTTATCTTCTCGATATCCTGTTGACTTCTTTGCACCAGCTCCTTTTTCTTGAACATGATTTGTATCATCGGCCATATTTCATTCATGGACTTGGTGATGTCCATCCAGACACTTTATTTGACCTCAGCAAGTGTTTCGCCCGCCACTGTTTGCTTTTGAAGCTGTTGCAATTCCTGTTTAAGCTTGTCTGAAGTTTGTTTCTCCTTGGAGTAGCTAGTTTGGAAGGAAGATTTGAGTTCTTGAAGGTTCTCAATCTCCTTTTTAAGTATGCTAATCTCTGTCTCTTGTGAATTCATCTCTTCCATGGATTTAGCCAGTTCAACTGTTTTCTCCAGAGCTGTCAGTGGAGTTTTCGAGGGAATTTCTACTACAGACGTTGTGATCACTCCTGTGAGTGGAAATACGCTCAGTGGAATGACTTACATGGGCTTTGACTGCTCCTTATCTTTCACTAGTTTTTCCAATTCCACTTCCATTTCCTTCAACTGTGCATTCTTCTCTATGATGAGCTTGAGCATCTCATCCTTTTCCCCTTATGTCTCCATTATTTCCTTTGCCTATGAATCTTCTGTTAGTGGTAGTTTCAACTGTTTCCTCAGAGATGCTATATCAACATTTTTCTTTTTGAGCATCTCCTCGACTTCTTTCACATTCAAGGGATCATATCTGATCTTGAGGACCAATTCTTCCAACGTCTTAATCTTGTTATCCTTGGAAAAGGATGATATTTTTTCAAACTTCAGTTGCATCTGGACATTGTTCAGAGATACCTGTAACTTGGAGGCAGCAGTAGAAGAATTTGCCAATGTGGAGAAAATCATTTCTCCAGTTTTCCTGTGCAGATCCATTTGATCAGTTGGATGCACATCTTTAGTCTGAAATTTGAATGTTGACCTTTTGTAATCGGTGATTACTTTCGGGTGTAGCACCTGTGCTTGCAGAAACTCCATGTGCATTCTACCCTTCTCAGTGTCGAATGCAGACAACAGTCTGTGTTGTGCAGTTGATGTTTGCTTCCAGAACTGAGCATACAAGTTGCTCGTGAGTGTCTGATTTTTCTTTTTGATCAGATCATACTTCTCAAAAATACTCAATTTTGGTCCTATTTTGCTCGGTCGGTTGACCGGTGGAGTATCTGTAGACTTCTTGGGCAACATTGTAGTCATGATTTGTTTGCTACTTGTACTAAGGAGTGACTGATCAACCTCCATAGTTGTAGTGGATTGAATTCCCTTTTCACCAGCCGTGTCAGGTGCCTGACTAATTTTTGGCCTCTTGGTGTGTAATTGGAACTCTTCAGACGATACTTCAATGATGGAAGGTGAAGTGTCCTTCCTGGGCCTTTTCTCCTTGGGAACCTGTGGTGTAGTTGTCTGTGAGATAGTGACCGAAAGGTCATGTTGTTCTGTCTCAACCGGAGTGTTTGGCTCCCATTCTGTCTCGTTGGCGAACTTCTCTATCTCAGGCCTGGATGTATGAACATATGGGATATTCTTATTTTTAATCCTCATTTCAGAAATTATCCCACACGGATCATAGTGCCATGTGAAACTAACAAAAAACTTCATTTCTTTTAGTAATTTGTTTGCTTCCTCCCCGACACCTCGGCTATTGCAGATGAAAGACCCAATCTGCCCTTTGATTTTGAGTTGTTGCTTCTTCTTCAGAGACACAAAATGTATGTCATCTGAATTAATCATTTGTCTTATGTATTCTAGGGCAAATATCCTCACGGGAAGATATTTGGGCAACTTGTATGGAGCCAATTTGCACCCATACACTCTGATCTCAGTGTGGTCTTGGTACAGGTACCAGTCTCCCATTTTTGCAAGGTCTGAGAGGTGTAGGATCCTCTGAATCTCCTCATTTATTCTTGGCTCGTGTCAGCCACTGAGCATGCTCACCATTGGGTGGTAGAACTACTCGATGAACTGCTTGAAACTAAATTTTGAAGAGTTTTGTTTGAGCAGTGAAGTCCATGTTGTTATTTCTTGCGGCCTCCCACCCTTGTTCATCTTTTGCATTGAAAAGGAAAATTTGACCACTTGGAAGAAAATGAACATGTACGCTAGTATTGAGGAATACTGGAACATGCCTTCCGTGGAAAAATTTGAGAATTTCTCATGAATGTTGTCCGCCAGGAAAGTGTTGTAATCGAACTAAGTGGTGGGTTTCTCATCTGTGGAGAAGATGGACAGAAAACCCAATATGGGTTCATCCACCCATTGATCTGAAAAATACCCAAGCAGGGCGCAGAGCAACGAGATGACCTGGTTTCCCTTCACTGAGAACAGGGATGAGGGATATGGGGGATTTGTAGTGGGGAGCTGAGCAGCCTGTGGGAGAAAAATCTCGAAAATATGAGCTCTTTAGGGGAATGATAAGTTCTGGTATAGTTCTATGATGATTTCAAGGTTGAAAGGTGAGGCAGATTCGGCTCTGGGTATCTGCATCATCTGATCAATGGCTTCTGGTGTAATAAAGAATAAAGTTTCTCCTGATGAAGATACTATGGCTCTCTGGTCAGGGAGGTAATGAGCCTAGCATTTGAGGGTGAATTCGGGGAAATGGTGAACCTGGGGAAAAAGATACAGGGGAAGGTTTGACTCCCAGAGCTCGATTTCATCACTTTGGTCCAAGAAAACGTCCTTTAGCCATGACTGTAAATCTGCAAAGTCGAACTCGCATCTGGTGTCCGTGATTAAATGGTCTTTGTCATCCAGAGGGATCATGTCGAGGTTGACAGGAGGCGAGAGGAAAGGATTTTCCTCGGTCTCTGTTTTCTTTGATTTTGGCACCATCACTGTAACAATACCTGCAAGTAAAACAAAACGGTTAGCAGGGATGACTATGGCTTTGGGAAACTAACTGTAATGGAGAGGAAAATGGGGAAAAATTCTCTAGTGCGACGACAGGGTAAATGATGAGGGAATGAAGAGTGAAGGTAGTTTTGAGAAAACAGATACCCGTTGGGTGCGGGAGACAGGTCAGTAGGTTAACGGATAAGTTAGCCAGTAATAAATGGCTAACGGGTCATTTAGAGCGTGAGATGGAAGATGACAATGACTGAAGAATAGAGCTGGGTGACATGGCAAGTATTGATTGAGGGAAGTTACCACAGTGAAGGGACTCATAACGGGTGAATAGGGGAAAGGACTGACAAAGTTATGAGACGTGACCCTTAGGGAAACAAGGTGGAAAATGACATCATGGGGTGATGGGGCATGTCAGACAGTAATAAGCGGTGGGATTCAGAACCAATGAATTCTTGTCATGTAGAGATAAAGGACCCACCAGAAAACATTTCATTTTGGACCCCCCCCTTCTGTTAAAAATAGAAAGGTCAGGGGGGGTCCGAAAAACACCATCATCCGTCAATTTGCATGCTTTATTCTCGGCCGTAGATCTGTACGCGATGTTTAAACC
>SNQJ01S0174935.1:5110-20169 GCA_010110895.2 Picea sitchensis | reverse complement strand
GGGTCTGGAAAGACTTGTCAACCGTAGATCTAAGTGTGAACATCTGAGCCGTTCATATATGCGTTGTGCTTAACTGTGAACGTGAAGGCATATGTGCTCCGAAAACTTAGGATAAGTACATATCGTGGAGTTTCCCAAGCTTTTACGTGTTTTTATCACCAAGCGGTTAGACATCAAACCTTTTAAACCTCAAAGATATGGTTCAACATTGATCATCATGCTTGTTTTATTGAGATAAAGAAAACTACCCTATGCTCTAACCTAATTACCTATGACAATTAGCCCAGATTAAACTGTTGGACTAAGGAATTACTCTATCCTGGGGTTATCTGACCAAGATTAGGCAGTTTGGTCAAATTTATTCACTAACTTACCTAAATCACTTTGCTAAGATTAAATAGTTTAGCCAAGCTTATTCACCACTCCTATCGACATCAATTTAAAAGAACTTGGCCATGCTTGAACGGTATGGACCAAATCATTGTTACTGCATGGGGCTCTATTGAATTTCTTTTATGCCCTCTTTTATTCTTTTTCTTTCTTTTCTTTTTCTTTTTCTTTTCTCAAATTATTTGTAGAATGGAAAATCATTTGACAAACAAAAACACTTAAAGAGATAACATTTCAGTCACCAGTTGATCCTATAAATTATAGGGTTATAACAGGAGGTTGGTGCAGGACAACCATTTCCATTAGAAAATGGTCTGGACAGTCATTCCCTAGGGCATACTCATTCTATCCAGGTTGCACTATGATTAGTGTCGTAGGAATGGCCTAGTTAGGTGAATGGTCTAGGTTCAACAATAGGGGATAGGCATTCCCTAGGGAAGACTCATTCTCTCTAGGTTGCACTATGATTAGTGTCGGAGGAATGACCTAGTTAGGTGAATGGTCCAGGCTCAGAAATTAGGGACAATTATTCTTCTATGCTTGAGAAGAATAGTCCAGATAGCCCATGGCCGATGTTTTACCTTTTGAGGGAATATTCTCATCCAGATCTCACAGATGTGAGTGGAAGAATGGCCTAGATGACTCACTTTATATCATGATATTGTTTTATGTAGGTTGATATCAAATGATATGATTGTTGTGGATATTGTATGTCTTTGGAAAATAGATGCATGTGACTATGGTGGATTTGTTCCACTGATTGTGACTATGTGTCACTAATTAAGTAGTCGTGTGCTACTTGGTGTGGTTTTGAACCACTAGATAGTAGTTGTGTACTACTATAAATAGACACAACTGTGTTCTATTGGATGGCATTGTTCTGATTCCCATGGAGACCATCACTAGTATTGAAAATGATTACCAACTATATGGATAGTCAATTTTCTAGTGGAAAAACATTCTCCGGGCGTAAAATGGTCTAGGACAGTTATTCTTCTAAGACGTATGTCTGGATCAGAAGAATAGTCCTTGTAGTACATGGTATGGCCTCCAACATTTGTTAGAACAACTATTCTTCTAGGACACATGCTCGGATTAGAAGAATGGTTCATGTATCACTCTGTGGAGTGAGTGACTTATTGAGCATCATGTCTAATTACTTAGATGGAGTATGGCTTCGAGGGATGATGAATTTGATGTTATCAGATGATACTGATAGTGATGATGGTGCTCGTGATTTAATCATGAGATAGCCTGTGTGGCTATGATGATGCTACCATTTGAATGGTATGTTTGTGCTCAAGACCATTGTTTTCAATACCTCCCTAGCTAGGAGGGAGTGTTGATACTATGGTAGTTGCGGGAGGTATTAGCCTCCACGTGTAACCCTGACAAGAATAGAATATTTTGATAAGCAAGAAGAAACCCTAAAGCATTGGATATAACCCTAGAAGACAAGTCGGCTAAAGGAAATAATTTAATATTGAGTCTTTAGCCTCCAGAAAGAGAAGTCATCCCAGACAACTAAGAAAGAGTAGTATAAATACATGATTCCAAAGCTCATTTGTACACACACAGAGCTCGCAACTGTAGAAATCTAGTGTGCACTGTAGAAATTTAGTAAGTGCGCAAGTCTGGAGAGTAGTTGCAGCTGCAACTACTGCAACTTGTATTTTTGGTTTTAGGCTTGTACTTTCTCTTGGTTATGGTTTGGAATTTCTTCCCTGTGCGCTAGCTCTGGAGAGAGGTATGCTACATTGATTGGCTAGTAGGCCTAGGGTTTTCTTCCAGAATTATTCTCTGTCAAGGTTAAGGTGCTTGGGGGTGGCTTCGGCCTATGGTTGGGTGACAATATTGATATATTGTCTATGGTTAAATGATCACACCTACTTTTCTAACATGGTGATTATGATTAATGATTAATTACAAGTTGGGGGAAACAAGGGTGTTACAACCATCTATCAATGGCTCTCTACCTCGAATCATTTCTTTCCATGCCTAGACCAAGAGCACATGAATGAACAAGAGTGAATAGTGAATGATTGATTATCCCCCAAAATGAATGATCAACCAAGAACAACCCCAAACAACCCACAAGCAGGGTTTATATAATTACAAGAACCAAGAACCACATGGCCTTCCCCAAGAATCTCATGTAACCACTTCCTCAAATAAAATCAAGATGGGTCAATAAAATAATAATAAAAGACTTAGCCCCTTTAGCCCCCTCTCTCATGGAATCATAGCCTCCTATATGTTATCCTTGTATGTCTTGTAGCCATTGATGTATTTTATTAATATATATAGAAGTATTACATTTCTAGGTATGCTGGCCCTTTCAACATACCATCTCACCAACCTAAGTCACATTTACATAATACATTCTAGTTCATAGGGATTAAAATTTGGGGTGTTACAAGTCCCTCATATGACATATATTAAACCCTCCAAGACTCTTCTTTTGTCTACTTTAAACCCTACAAAACCCTTTTTTGTCTGCCTTGACACACTTTTGGCTATGAAATGGTTCTCCAATATTATTTGGCTTATTATATATAATTAGATTGTTTTTATTTGTTTTCTTCTCTATAAACATGGTCATGGGTTATATTTTGTTGCTAACACTTTGTTATGGTTTGAATTACTTGTCATGTGATAAGATGTATATGAGTGTAGGTTTTCTTTTGAAGAATAAAATGATTTCCATCTTCCCTATAGTTTGAACGACTCGTTGCAAAAAATAATACATCAAGTTAAGGAAGGGACAAGTGAATCTCAACATTTGAACTAATCCCTATAATATCTAAGATTAATTTTAGAAATAAACCACCTATATACTAGCTCCACGAAGATCTTTGGTTCTATTCAGAGCCACTACACGAGCCATCTCATTGCCCATTCATTAATCCTTGCATCCAACATCACATGGGAGATGTGGGCAATCCCTCAATTCGTATTTTGGTCGATTGCAACTAGATTTCATCCCCTTGCAACTTGGAGTGTGAATTGACAATTGATCATATTATTATTCTCAACCAATATGATGGGATACATGGGAATCACGTTTTATGTATTTGTTGGAAGTTTTAGACTTAGTTCTGAGTTTGTTTTCTTATTCCTAAAATAGTATGATCCATTCTTATATATATTGTAAGGAGAATTACTCCATATATACTAGTTCAAAGATACAATATAAAAGATTGGGAATTTCTTGAATAAAGAACAAAGTGCCCAGACCTATGCACCATTTGTTGGTAACTTTGAACATTTTAAGTTTTGATTTAAGTTGCGGGTGTTGTTGTAATATATCTCAACTCCATGCTCTCTAGAGGGGGGGCACTATATAGAACATGAGTTGTAGATCTATAGATAGATATTGTATTCACTCCTTTGTATATAAATTAGTTTCCATTTCCTTATTTATGATATCATTCTATTTTACTTTGTTCCATTTCATTTACAATCTATGTTCACATATGTATGGAAGAATTAATTTTCCACCCAGTCTATTAGACCAATATTGCTATAATAATGTTGTAATCATTTGTTTGACACAATCATTTCAATTGAAAAGCATAGGGGAGCCACAAACTAGTAGAAATTACAATTCATCCATACACCATGCCTCATGACTTATAATTAATTTTTTAATTAAGCTTAGATAATCTCTTGTAGATAGTTTAGATGTTGTAGTTTTTACCATGTTTATGTTAATTGATTTGGTTTGTTTCCTGTAGAATGCTTCGTTGTAGAAATAGGTTGTGAGAAAAACATTCATGATGAAAATCTAATGAAAAATAAAGAGAAATTATATCACAGTACTAGGTCACTGATGATATCACTCTCAAAGGAGCCATACATTAGACTTGAAATCACATGTGTTAGAGGTTATATCTTGTGTGTTTTCCGCAATGCAATTTCCTTCTTGTAGAAGTATATTAGGAAAATAGTATATGCTAAGAAATTGCAGCCCACACACACAATGCACAACATATCACAAGTACATTGGAAACCCTAGTTGATAAGATAAACGCAAGAGTGTTCTTGGTTAAAGACAAGATATATAGAAATGCTACCATTTTTTGCACCATTGTCGGAGAGGTGTCAAGGGAACAATAGTATTTCTTGTAGTAGTTTTAGATAACACGTGGTAAGGGGATGAGCAAAGAGAAGATGTCAACTATCCTCTTTCTAGGGTCTCATATGGAGTGTTTTTCATTCATATAGATGCATGTGTTAAATTAGATTTTTTTTTGCGGTGCAGTAAGAGCCACCCGCAGTACTAATTCCTTTTAAATGAATTTGGCTAAAGGAAGGGAGAATTGTGAACGAAGATTCCACTCAAGAAGGAGCCAAGGGGATGCAAAAGTATTCAATCTTACATCTAGATTGATTAATGGGTATGTGGAAAATATCCGCTCCCATCACTAATATGTACCATCCTAGGTTGATTGAATTCTTAGTTTAATTGTATTCTGATCTTAAGTCCATCCATCTTCCTATTGCATGTTCATCTTCCTTCCCCCTCCCTTTATTTTCCCTAAGATATGATCCTTTTTCATCTTATAATTTTCATCTCCAACCCTTGATTCTTCAACATTTGTTACCTCATCCCTACACCTAGTCCCTTTGATCCTAGAAATAATGACAAATGCACACTACTCAATGTTTTGATGATGGATGTGTTCCTCGATCGACTATTCAAGAAATCATCATACACAAATCACAATTCCATGAAAAAATGTGGAAGTTGTTTCATGAATAATGAGGCACTCTGTGGTTTCCATGGTGGTTATGTCATGATATCATTATATCAACCTTAGAGATAATGGGGCACTTCATGTTCCCATGATGGTTATGTCAAAATCCCATTATCATTATACCATGTTTTGAATTAGATATTTTATTGTATTCTTGATTTAGGTATGTTTGCATTATCCTTAAGATCCTGCAAAGGTCATATCACACAACTTAAGAGCTAGGAATTCATAATTTTTGGAATATGGATGCATTTCATTGAAAATTATACACCTATAAAAATTCACATGAACCCAAATCATCACTTGGAAGAAATAACTTGTTGATTAGACTCTTGTGGAACTTGGGATCACTAATCTCACCGAGAATGGAGTTTGGAAAATCAATTTTAGGTATAGTAAATGGATATATATTTAAAACCTATTTCTAAGTGTTACACATTATTTTTGTCATCCCTATGACTGTTAATGATGTAAACCTATCCTTTTTCTTTAGAAGGATCAGTGGCCCAAATTCTTGAAGAAAGAAGGGAGAAGAACTTTGCCTAAGAGAAGAAATTGTATTTTCCTTTGTAAAAACCCTATTAAGGAAGGTCGTCGCAGGATGCACTATATGTAGGGTGAGACGATGCCTAATCGTCACCCCCTTCTCTAAATCTAGGCTACAACGTATCTGCAGGATGCACTATACTTAGGGTGCAATGATTTTCGTACGTGGGAAAAATGAGCATCTTCTCGATGCTTCTAGAAGGAGAATTTTCTATGGTGAGGTGGCTTCCGATTGGTTTGGATCTTACTCACTTTTTTTATTTAATGGGATCATCCTAACCTCCTCACCTTATCCTCTTCATATTATAAAAGGAGAGGATCTCTCATGGAGAAAGTTAGCTTGGGCTTGGTAGCTTAGATTGGAAATTTGGCTTGAGATTGTTAGCTTGGTTAGAGTGGCTTTGAGCTTTTCTTTGTCAAGATAGATTGTGAGTGACTTTCAGATCTATAGTCACATAATACGTGGATCAAAATTATGTGGGAAGAAAGGAACTGTTGAAAGGGACCTTGCAACATCAAGGCTTTGGTTGTAATCTCCACTTTCATTTAATATGATACAGTAATATGTTCCTTTCCCATAAAACTTGTCTTATTTTATTGTATGATTCCTTGATCACATGCATAAGTTCTTGTTGAGTATATTGGATTGCTTTCACATTGGTTGGCTTGTGTTCCCTTGCAGATTCAATATCATAGGATCATCGAAGTGGAGCTAGGATGACAATGGAAAGAGGAAGTGACATTTACACAGTATGTTGTCTATCTCTTGTTAACTAGTAAACTCAATAGTTAGAGCTTAGGGAAAGCGTCATATTATGTTCTGTTTTGTTCTAGATCCAGGTGGATTTAGGGAGATTTGTTTATGTCTACATTCACTGATTAATCCCATAAAAAAATTGGAGACTCCATTGGGGAACATATTGTTTTCCTAGTTTGTCTTGATTTATTGCTTTTATTGACTGGGTTCTATTTTCTGAGTCATTGGGAGATCCAGATTGACTCTCTGACTGTTTAAATTCACTAGAAAAACCTTCTTAATTTTAATTTTTTCCAATTTTTTCATTTGATCATCGCACCCTGCTTTGAGGGACAGTGCGAAGATATATGATCATTGCACTCTTGGTTGCAGAGACAATGTGACGCCATCGCTCTGTGGCCCTTATGTTCCCTGCGACGATCTAGGATCGTCACATTGTGTTCATCTTATAGCCTATGACGATTTGAATTTTTTTTATCTTTTAGTGGTTTTTCTTACCCAGATCTTAGATATGGTTTTGGAGTGAATTTTTGGGTTTGATTATGGTCTGTTTACAGTATGCTTGACAATATTTCAATACACTTTTATCCACCTTTTCTTTGTTTTATCTTATTTTCTTTTGAAAGATTTTATCTCTTGCTTTGAGTGTCTTTCAGTTACAAAGCTTTGTTTTTCTTTAGAATTGTTTAGTGAAAATAACACTTCCTTTTTCTAAATAACTCGTGTTAAAAGAGAAAATTTGTTTGGGTTGTTTTTTCTTTGAAGTGATTTGCTATTGATTTTAGATATCTTTGAAATGGAAACTTTTAATTTCTTTATTTGCATTAGTTTGGGGGCATCTTTGCATTTGAAGTAGCAAAATTGCATGGTTTTTGGAAATTTTTGGTCTTGAATTTTTAAAAATTTTCCTCCTCATGGCCAAAGGGGAAAGAATCATGTATTGGTGTACAGTCTCTTTGGCTCATTTCTTGAATATATTGATATTTATGAGTTTAATTAAATTTTGGGACATTGTGCATCTGGGAATGATAAACGTTTTCTCCTTCTCGTAATATAGCTTTCATCAAAATGAAATATTTTCATTCTCAATTCTTTGCATTGTTTAGAGTCGGTCAAAACATCATTTAGTCCATGCCATTTTTCTCTTGAGTAAACAAAATCCTTAAAATAAAGCGCTTATAAAAATTGATTAGACATTTTTATATTTTTCTGGTAGCAAACCTACATCAGATTAGTTGTAGGGATTTGGAATAGGTGTGAAAGATAAATTTCCAAAGTTGCAAACAAACATAGAATCTTGAGTTAGGGAGTGGTAAAATCCTCTCGACTTTATTTCGGGCTAGATACCCTGCATTTGCATGTGGATCAGACTGTTGAATGTTTCCCCAGGCATCATTGTAGTAATTGGTAACCTTAGTGGCCTATCTCTTTAGGATATTTACAGGAGGTGACTATGGAGGGGCAAGTCTTCACTGTACCTGGAATCGACATTGGCCAAAATCACTTAGGCTACTTGGAGGGTATACCCACGATTATGTGTGGGAGCTTGCATCAAGGCGTAGGTCCGTTAAGCAGGTCGTCAACGTAAATTTTCAACCCGCTCTATCTCAGCCACTTCGTACATTGTTCCCACGACGTTGGATCTTATTTTCTTCCTATATTTTTAGCGTGTGTTGTTTGTTTTCCCTAGCAGACTCTAGGTTGGATATTTATTTAATGGCATCAGTTCTCAGAATGACCAATGAGAGAACCCCTTTTCCAGGGGAACCTTTTGTTTTTACTTCTTATGGAAACATTGGTCCTCCTCACATCGCTACTTTGAGTCTTCCAGGTCTCACAATTAGATTATCGGTATGGTTGTTTTCCACACAGGTAATCCTGAATGCAGCTAGTACTTATGTTGTAAAGACTTCCCCAAAGAACATCAACCTCATGTTGATCCTTCACCTTCTTCACCAGTAAGATCTTCTTCACCTTCTTCAATTGCAAGGTCTTCTTCCATTTCATCTTCTTCGTTGAGCGAAAGCTATGAAGCTAGTAACTCGGTGGATAAGAAGAAGAAGAAGAAAAGGAAGAATAAGAAGAAGAAAAATAAACAAGGGTACAAACTTCCAACCATTTTCGGACAGGTTGGAAAGAAACCAATTACTGTTGATTGTGTTGATGATGCCAAGATCACCCAAACGACCTGTAAGCCCAAGTACCTTTGCAGGATTTGTAATGGTAGCCATATTCTTAAGGATTTCCCTGGTCTATCCAAGGTTATATAAGCATGGTATACAGACCCTTGACAACCAATGTCATCAGCCTTTGAACAACATGCCGATGACCTCCCGTCAACTAGTCAAGATACCATTGGGAAGAAGAAAAGTAGAGTCAAGTTCCCATGTATGTTATGTGGAGGGAGTCAACAAACTTACATTTTCCCTCGTATGGACGAAGCATCAAAATTACTGGAAGACATGACTATTTCCCTGCCTCAACTTCCAGTTGCTTATTGCAAGCTTACTCTCAACCCACCTGTAGTTGATGGAATGATCAATCTAGTCCCTTCGTCGGTCAGTCTGGTTGATCATGTAGTCAATATAGTCATGTCCTTCGTTGAAACAGTTGATAAAGTGGTCGATCTGATTTCATCCTCGATCGATCCCACTCTCTCGTTAGAGGGTGCAACCCAAGCGATCGATCTGTTTCCACCTGTCGATCCCATCTCCCCTTGGAGAATGAAACCCAAGTGGTTGATCTGATCTCATTATCGGTCGATCCTACTCTCCCTCTAGAGAGAAAACCCGATACTGCCCATGTTTTTCTCATTGATAAAGAATATACCATGTTGGGCGGCATTCCTCCTTCTCCCGCAAAACCCCCTCCAGGTAATGAGGCCATCATTTTTAATTGGGGTGTGCTAACTGGACCTCATCTTCCCTCTCACATTCCTTTCAAGACAATACAATTTTGTGGTCGAGACGTTCCTCAAACATTGATAGATGAAGGTTCATTCATTAGTATTTTGTCCTCTATTGCTTGGAAAGATTTGGGTTATCCTCAACTTGCGTCGGTTACACAAAATCTGTTATCTTTTAACAGAAGAACCAGTCACCTTTCAGGGATCCTTCCTCGGTTTCCTATAACTTTGGGAGGGAAAATTGTCTTTATTGATGTCGTGGTAGTCCAAGACCCCTTGGATTTCGATTTACTCCTTGGGAGATATTATGTCTATGCCATGAAATATATCGTGTCCACTCTTTTTCATGTGATATATTTCCCTCACGATGGAAGAATTGTGGCTATTGATCAACTTTCGTTTGTTGGTCTGAACTTGACCGTCGACTCAATGACATCCCTAAACGGTTCTTATATGCAGATGGTATCACCCCTGCCACGGGTCAATTATGTGGTATTGTCTCCCATGCCTTCCATTGCCGATGAAGATCTTGGATCCGGTAGTTGACATGGTGATCTCTTCAATAAGTATTTTAGAGCTTGATCTCCTTACCCCTGTCGTGACCTTTGACATGTGTTCCTTCCAGATATTTTTTCTTCCATACAGTGAAGATCTATTGGAATCCATAACCAATTTTTGTCCCTTGGCATGGTGTCCTTCCATAGAATTGTCCTCTTGGAAGCCATGATCAAGAAGAGTCTGTTGAGCATGGTTTTTTGATTTCAAGCTCATTAAAAAATGAAACCAAATTTGAGCATGCTTTTCTGATTTCAAGCTCGGTAAAAAGTGAAACCAGCGTTGAGCATGATTTTCTTATTTCAAGCTCGTTAAAGAATGAAACTAGCATTGAGCATGGTTTTCTGATTTCAAGCTCATTAAAAAATGTAACCAACTTTGAACATGGTTTTCTGATTTCAAGCTCATTAAAAAATGAAACCATCTACAAGGATAGTTTTGCATCTCTGTGGAAACCTCACTAAAAAATGAAGCAGAGGTTAAGAGCATAGTTCATGTTTCCGTGTAAAGATCGTAAAAAAATGAAACAGAGGTCTGGGGATTGAACCTAGATTCTCGAGCATAGTTCATGTTCTTATGTCAAGCTCGTTAAAAAATGAAATAGTTTTGCCTCTTCAATTGAGTCCAGTACTTTGTTACGTATAGTATTTGAAGCTTCTTTTCATCCTCCTATGTCGTTGTACAAATCAAAGCTTGGGGGGAAATGCTTACAGCCTCTGGACTTCATGCTAAAGTTAAATTTGCTAGTTTCTTAAGTTGGGGGCTAAGTACCAACCATCCTTGTGTTATGCGTTGGGAAGTTGCAAGCATATTTTTCTCTAGTTCAAGCTTGTTTAAAAATGAAACCACCTACCTCAAGCATAGTTTCCTTCGGTTCAAGAATAGTTTTTTTTAGTTTTAAGCTTGTGTAAAAATAAAATCTGTCCCAAGCATAGTTTTGTTTTGTTTTAAGCTTGTGTAAAAATGAAAACAATCTCGAGCTTAGTCTTTGTTATTTCTCGTGCTCGTAAATATAGGAGAATGTAACTGAGTAAACTTTTATCACTTTTTTGGACTCGTAAAGATTATATGAAAAAGGAACCCCCTGGAGTTCCCTTTAAGCTCTTTTCAGACTCTCTAAACATGAAAATATTGTCGAGTGATCTTGTTATTTTCATGCTCGTTAAACTATTTGAAGAAAACATTTGTTGAGCGATATTTTATCTCTTTTTTGGTCTCATCAGACTACTTTATGAAAAAGGACATTTTGGAGTTCTCTTTAAGTGGTTTTTAGACTCTCTAAAAATGAAAAACCCCTGAGTTTACTTTCTTTGGACTCATAAAACAAACATCGAAAGGCCCATATGGGACCGAACCACTCCTTCTTAGGGTCCTTTAAATATACTCTAAGGGAATCATCCGAAGGATTATATTACATTTCAAACATATGTTATCCTCCTCGATCTTGTGTAAAAATAAAGAGGTACTCGCCAGAAATGGTGGGGGAGGAATTGGGAAAGAAATGTATCTAAACCTGTATTCTATGGAAGATTCACTTTTGAACATGACACCCTTTCACTCACTTTGTGTCTAGGTTGTAAAATCCTCTTGTCTCCTGATCATACTCCTTTATAAGATTACAAATTGGTCTGTGACCCTTTTTGTTCAGTCATTGTTTCCAAGACAATTGTCATGTCGTCAATATGCTCAAAGAGAAGTTCAACCCATAAATCCTTCTATTATGTCATTCATTTCTACAGTCCTTAAGCCTTCTATTGTGTTGGCCATCCCTGAGTCAGTCCTAAATTACTTGTTACTCTGATCAACCTCAAATATTTTTTCCTGTTTCGTATCATTGATGGAGGATACATTAAGGCCCTCCAGTGACGAGTCTTTTCTTATCAACTTTAGCTCATTATCCAGGAATTAGAATCATAAAATAATTGGTACCTTGGAACTTGCATGCTTCAATGGCAGGTTTCCTCACTTTCGACAGTGGGTTTTCATTATTGACCCCTGATCGGGAGATTCCTCCGAGTGTTCAACTTCAGCTCACAAATTTGCACCCGTTGGATTGTACTAGTGTACAGTGGGAGTCATTGACATTAATGGTGATTTCCCTCTCACTTGTTAACGATATTCATTAATGACCCGTAATCAAGTGGTTTCTACCATGTTCGACTTTAGCACATGTATTCACATGGTTAGATTCGCACTGTAGATTGGTAGAGATGAATACCTTGGATCTTTTCTAACAGATTCAGGTTGTGTTGGAGTATATTCATATTGTAATGTTGCATAGATCCACAATGTATGTCTTGTGGCTATGTTCAAATTTGAGTCTTTAACACATAGATCCACAGTGTATTTTTGGTGGCTATGTTCACATTCGAGTCATAACGGCATGGATCCACAGTGTATGTTTGGTGGCCATGACTTGTCTTACTTGACATGAATCTTTGCATGTTGACATTTATGATTTGAGTCATTTTTATTTTGAGTATGGAAATTCCTACCTTAGTGATGATATATTATTGTATTATATTTCCTTGTTTGTTGGTAGGTTTCCAACCGACTGTTCCTTGTTCCCTACACACACTCGACAAAGTATTTCAGCTATCACTCTATTCTAACTTCATACTTTGGGGGGATCTCTATTACACATTAATTTTTTCATCCCTATGACCATTAATGATGTAAACCTATCCTTTGTATTCAGAAGGATCAGTGGCCCAAATTCCTGAAGAAATAAGGGAGAAGAACTTTTCCTGAGAGAAGAAATTGTATTTTCCTTTGTAAAAACCCTATTAAGGAAGGTCGTCAAAGGATGGACTATATATAGGGTACAACAATGCCTGATCATCTCCCCCTGCTCTAAATCTAGGCTGCGACGTCTCCACAGGATGCATTATACTTAGGGTGTGACGATTTTTGTACGTGGTAAAAACAAGCATCTTCTCGATGCTTCTAGAAGGAGAAGCTTCTATGGTGAGGTGGCTTCCGATTGGTTTGGATCTTACTTGATTTTCTGATTTAGTGGGATCATCCTAACCTCCTCACCTTATCCTATTAATCTTATAAAAGGAGAGGATCTCTCATGGAGAAAGTTATCTTGGGCTTGGTAGCTTATATTGGAAATTTGGCTTGAGATTGTTAGCTTCGTTAGAGTGTCTTTGAGATTTGTTTTTTCAAGATAGATTATGAGTGACTTTCATATCTATAGTCACAGAATATGTGGATAAAAAGTGTGTGGGAAGAAAGGAACTATTGGAAGGGACCTTGCGACATCAAGGCTTTGGTTTTAATATCCACTTTCATTTAATATGATACAGTAATATGTTTATTTCCCATAAAACTTGTCTTGTTTTATTGTATGATTCCTTTATCACATGCATAAGTTCTTGTTGAGTATATTGGATTGCTTTCACTTTGGTTGGATTGTGTTCCCTTTCATATTCAATATCACAGGAGCACCGGAGTGGAGCTAGGATGACAATGGTAAGAGGAAGCGACATTTAAACGGTATGTTGTCTATCTCTTGTTAACTAGTAAACTCAATAGTTAGAGCTTAGGGAAAGCGTCATATTCTGTTTTGTTTTGTTCTAGATCTAGGTGGATTTAGGGAGATCTGTTTATGTCTGCATTCACCAATTAATCCCATAACACTAAGGTGTATTCTCATATGAATATATTTTACAACCTGACTTGAATGATCTCATTATGATATCGTATGAGAAATTAATGCCCTTATTATTAATTCCCTATCCTAAATCTACATTGATACAACTATGTTTCCAAGGATGTTCTTTGGCATAATTGACCCATCAATTTTTCATTTTTTCAAAACTTGTTTCTATTGGGGATACCTACATGAATTTAATTTCATCCCCAAGTGGAATCAAATCGATCTATCATCAGAAGAAAAATTTATACCAGACACTGTGACAATTGGTCTAGGATGGAAATTGAAAACAAAAATACCCTATAGCATGCTTCTCAGCATGCTTGACACATTATTTCAAATCCATTTCAAAACATATTTATAGTGTAAATATCTATATGAAACCACTTTAATATTCCCTTGGAATCACCCTAATTGGACATTGAACAAAGAATTTCCCATGGAAACATCGATGCGTAGTCTAGGCTAGCCACCACTCCTCATCAGGTAGTAATGAATTTTTTTAATGAATCCTTTAGAGGGATCTATTCTGTAAATTCCTCATATCTCTTTTCATCCATAATCTCACCCTGTGTTGTAGAAAAAATGCAAGTTTTTTTGCAGTTCAAAGAAGGATCATGGAGGTCAATCCATGAATAAGTGATTTTTGAAGGAAACATTTCATGAAATAGGAGTATCATAGAGATGTGAAAACAAGTGTGCTATCATGTAATGTTGATTCCTTGTATGATTTATGTCTGAAGGCCAAATTTGTTAGGAAATTGCTGCAAAATTTTTCAAGCTACTGACCTTCAACACAAGTACATCCCATTGATCTACTATAAAATACCTTTCAAGAAAACCTAATTTTCATCATCATCATACACCAACACTACTGTATGCCCACACATTTTCCTCTTCTCATATTAGAAGTAGTGGCTTTCTTAATTTTATAAAGACTCCCTTGATTATATGGTTTACCATAACCATTGCTTGAATCACTATTGCCACAACATAACTTCAGCCCATTTCTTTCCTTTGTAATATCTCCATGACTTTCTACTCCATCCACTCCTTACCCACTCAATAATGTAACTTGGCACACTTAAAAGGCTAAACTACCCTTCTAGTTCCAATCATTGTTGAATAAATATTCCCAAAATCCTGTTGTTACCAATCCATCAAAGGGTTCTTTTGTTACCTTCCTGCAACTAATATTGTCTAGAACACTTCCTTCATTTCCAAAAGTTAATGATATTCTACATATCTTGTAGTATGGTTCTATTATTGATTGTTCTTCACAGATCCATCCTTGCTAGATAATCTACGGAAATAAAAAAGGACGATAGTGGTGATGCTACACAAGAACCAACACTTACAAGCCTGAGGTTTCCATAGAAGAACTATCCTTCAGAAGACCTATTGTTGTAACACACGAACCAACAATAAAGACATCAGATGAAGAACCTGCTACAAAAAATCATATACTTGTTGTGAAATTCATGG
>SNQJ01S0174932.1:0-20170 GCA_010110895.2 Picea sitchensis | reverse complement strand
CTAATGTATAAGGTTAGTAGAGCATCACAAGGACAAAATACACTACGTTTTTTCTTCATCAAAATGGACACTTTGAGAGTCTATGGAAGATGATGAACAAGTTTCCTTATCTTTGGAAACCCAACAAATGAAGTCTAAAACCTAGAACAACAAGAAATAAATTGAAAATGAGATAATCCCAAACAAATTACTTGTTTATTCATTTGGCCAAGGGCATTCTCATAGTTTTACTATGGGTCCACTTTAACTAATTGCCTAACTAAAAGAATAATAAACTAAGTGCACACATATTGTTTAGGGATATTCATCACAAGAGTGAGCAAAAATATCCCCATTGATATAGCTAACATGCAAGACTATGGAATAGATAATTGTTAGTTTAAATCCAAGCACTTGAGCATCATCACAATGAAGTGAAATGAAGAGGTGTGCATGGAATATAAAGGAAAATGAGAAACTAGATTATAACTATGAAATTCAAATGACTAAAGTGTGGGAAGCAAGAGTAATCTTATATTACCAATGAATGGGCCTTGGTTTTATGGTTGAGCAAGTGAGCTCCAATACTCTCCTTATGAGGGTCCTTTTCTTCTGCTTTGCATGCCTCTCTCTCTCTCTCTCTCTCTCTCTCTCTCTCTCTCTTAATGATGTATGAAGAAAAATATATTGAACCCTTCAATGGAGGAGCTCAAGCAAGCATAAGAGTTATTTTTTGAGATTATAGAGCAAGATGATAATCTCCACTATTATTCCTACAACATAACTTTACTTAATTCTTTCTTCTTTGAATGTCGCCCCATAGCTCTTATTTATAGGATAACTCCAAGATCCATGAAAATTAAGTTCAAGTGTGAAAGCTCTTTGTTTGAATGGTAATCCCCATGTATGGAAGAGACTTAGATATACCAAAGGACTCCTCATAAATGGGAATGGAGCTCGAGGTCTACTTGTACACTAGCCTAGGAGACCTTGTGTTATCCCTTCCTATCTTAATTGTGTTGAAGAGGACAGTATTTTGTTTTTACAGACTTGTGTGGATTTCAAAGGGAAAGTCATGCAAGTTGCACAAAATTCAAACAAGAAAATCACACAAATGATAGAAACCCACTTTTATAATTTTTTCTTCAATCTCTTTTGGTTGGGATATATCATATGTTATGATGTATTGATGATATATCTAAATCATCACCTGAATAGTTGCATGGGATAAAATTAGGTCAGGAGCTACTGTATGACCGAAATACGTCATTGTTTTATGTCTCAAATACCTATAACTTGTCATACATGAGAGAGCATGAGAGAGAGAGAGAGAGAGAGAGAGAGAGAGAGAGAGAGAGATGATCAAGAAGCAAGGACATCCCTCGGAAAAGTGATGAAACCCACCTACACATAATTAGAACATTCCCGAATATATGATGTTTTTATAAAAACGAGGAAGACATTTCACATTCTCATGAAATTATCAAAGTATATTACAATAGAATGTATGTGTGTTCGGGGCTCATATCTGAGCATGATGAAATTTCTTGAATACAGTTAATGATATTGTAGATGGATAATCTGTGAAGTAGAAATTTGCATCACCCTGGGGGTGCTGGTAATAGTAAAGGACTTCTTTGAGGAGAGGGTTCCCTAGAACCTAAAGGGAGAATTATGATAAGTGCTTGTTCTTGACTGGAAGTTGCAATTGTCAGAAGGTACAACCTATCCTAATGTGTATATGAGATGATGTTGAATGTCAAGGGTTGGGGGAACAGAATTGAAGAGAAATGATGACTCTCTTTGTCGTATCCAGGGTCATCATTGTTTGACGAAAATGAGAACCAAGATACCTCAACATTCTTGTAAACCATGTTCTTGGGCCAACATGGATGAAGGTGAAACTGCAAAGGAATAGGTGTCCAATGAAATCAATTGAGGATAAACGAGATACCAGACTGTAGTGGGGGATGATTTTGATCACTTTTGGGTGAGGTGGTCAATGAGGATGATACAAAACTTCACTTGGATGGAGCATAAATGATGGTTGAAAAATGGCAGTAGTAGAAAAAACAACTAGACATAAGATGATCTAATGTTATGGGGACAATTATATATGATAAGTATATGTCAAACTAGGACTCAGGTTTAGTGGATGAAAATGGATAAGTAGTTAATGGAGGAAACTCTAGGATCATAATGATAGGTACTAAGATACATGAGGTGCTGCAAATAACTAGGACCATGCAGGCACAGGTGGCTCAATGCAAATGTTCCAGCCAAGGAAAACTAGGAGTACCACAAGGTTTAAAGAGATTCTATCAAATGCAATAGTATGAGTATTGGTTCTTCCCGTGTAAATAATGTTCTTTTTAAAATTGCTAATGAATGAACGAATGTAAAACATTTTTCTAAGTTGCAAATATGGAGACATATGCCCCATTCATATAATCAAACTACTTGGTTGTGTGAGGAAATAGTAGTAAGAGTGAATGGGGGGAGGCACCCCTTGGCTAGGTCTCCTCAAGGGGGTAAATGAATGATGAAATGGAATGAAGATGGTATATTGATCTTGGGGGACATGAGAGGTCAATAAAAATTTGGTAATGAATTTATCATAGCCAACCATAAAAATGTGAACTGTTGGTATTCTAAGGTAATGGGTCAACATTATGATGAGAAAGAAGTATGAGGTTCATTCTCTGAGATGTATACTATCCAGAATCCCACCCTATGAATTTATCATAACCAATGATAAAGATGTGAACTGTTGGGAGTCTAAGGTAATGGGTCAACACTATGATGAGAAAGAAGTATGAAGTTCATTATCTGAGATGCAAACTATCCAGACTCCCACCCTATAGGGAAGAAAAAACATAGGTGTTGTTAATTCAAGGAGACCTAAAACCAAGGAAACCAATGGGGGTGAGGTGTTATTGGCCAATAACAACTAAATGCATGTGGAATTGGGAAAATTTGCAAGCAAAGCTGGGAGAGAGACCCTAAAGGAATAATCTAGGGGAGTGATATTGTTAAGTGTAATGATATCAGATGGATTACTGACATGCCAGTTTGAAGAAGTATATACCTCAAGGGATAGGGTGAATGGAACTGGTGTGTGCATCTAAGAGACAAAGAGGGCCTCCCAACAAATACAAAACCAAATACCTGGTGTGAAATTATTGATGACAAGAAATATGATGATGCAAATAGTAAAAAAAATAAAGCTAGTGAGCTCATGTACATGTATGTTGAACTTTGGCAAGGAAAAATGGCCCCATGGCATAATTTTGGGGAAAATGAATGGATCATACATTGCAAGAAGTGGTGACATCATGATTCGAATGAATAAATGATGCTCAAAATGAATATTTTGTACTCCCTCACGAGCTTTGAGAACTTGTGATTGGGCCATATAAAAAGGGGGTAGGCCCACAAAGACACCTCATTTGTACTTTTCTAAGTTGTGCGTGAGCATGTGGAGCTCACAAAACTTTGTATCTTGTTATATGTGCATCTGTGAGTGGTTTTCAAGTCTACAAGAGCTAGGAAAGGGGTCTCGATTTAATCTGTAATTTCATCCATTCAATTTTTGAGTAGGGGGGATCTCATACCAAAAAAATACGAGAGATTTAATTTAGGTTTTAGGTGGGCCCATCTCCTACTGGGGTGAGGGGGAAATGAGCGAGGTGGGAGGTGCGATGCACTCACAATGCTATTTGATTTCGACCATTGAACATACCGGGTATTTTAAGATTGTAGGGAAAAGATAGGTAAAATATCCTTCTTGTCCACAAACACTACATGGGAGGCCATTCCACGAGTTCAATGATCTGTACAATAATGGGGAACCCAGTTTTTCTAACCAGTGGTGGTTGTGATACCAATTGTAAAGGAGGGTTGTATAGTGTTGGAAGATGTTGTTGGTGCACTGCAACCAATGTAATATGGAAATGTGTAATATCTGAACAATGGTGAGTGTAATGTCCATATGTTGAGCATATGGTACAAGGGTGGTTCATACACAATGTCTTGGTGTGCACTATGGAAGGCTCCTTTGTGTGGGTTTTGGAAGTGACTACAACATAAGGGGTGGGAAGTAATGGTGTTTCTCGAGGTGTATGGAGAATGTTTCGTAGTTCAAGTAGTGTGAGGCATAGATTGGTCGGATGACCTAGGCATCACAAAGAGAATAGAGAGGAGGTACATGAGGAATGGTTGGAGTGTTTCCCCCTACTTTATTCTTCTTTCCTCAACTTCCTTATTATTTCCCCTAGTTGTGTTAGCATTTTTTATCAACATTGGGTTGATACAGGGTTGCACCATTCGTACAACAAGGTGGGGTGATGGTGTGTGCAATGGTGCTACAATTGGAGGGTTGAGGTACCACATAAGTATCCCTAAAACAAGGTTTTGTAGATTTAGCATGGATATCATTATATATGTCGTAACTCCCAGTGGTGGGTAGAAAAAGGGAAACGAATTGATAAGGTGGGGTTTTGTTTGCATGGAAGGTAGTTGGTCATGCATGGATGATGGTTCTAGGATAGATGAAGAGGAATATAGTTTCTTCATGATAGATTTTATGTTACAAACTTGAGCAAAGTCTAGTGGTGAAAGAAAAGTTGGGTCTCCTTGATAAGTTCCAAGAAGTGTGGATTATTTTAACATCCCAATACCCATTTCAATATATCACATGAAATATTGGTTTGCTTCAATCAGAGGAATAAAGTTGTTCAAGTTGGATGTTGGACGGTACTTGAACTATGTAAGTTGGTTGACCATGAAGACATTCTTATTATGAGGGAAGATCATGGTTCAAAACACTGAGTGGGCGACTTCTATCATAGCATACATGTAACTACATTCTAATTTAAGGATGTTGCAGTCCAATGGTGCATATGACCTTGATGTTGATCAAGATAGTTTTTCTTATTAGCTCGATGGTGACATTTTAGTAGATACCTTTAGGTTGATATGGGTGGCCATCATAACCTCGAAGGGTGATAGCATATGGGGTAAGCTCAGGAGATCCTAAAATTTACCATACAATTTTGGACATGATGCAAATAGATGCTCCCTTATCTACAATACATCAAAGAATGATGATATTTCTAATTGTCATAAGTATTTGGAATGCAAATAGATATGGGAGTCTATGTTTTGAGTTGTCCAAATCAAACATTATGAGGCATGAATCAGAGGGGTCAACTTCTCCCAACACCGACAACAAAGATTTCATGTGTGAAGGACAAGTTTGCAATACCTCTAGCGCTGACATGGATGGAGTATAATGAGCTAGGTCATCGACGATGTTACAACTATGAGTGGCTCTTCCATGAGGGTTCTGATAAATATTCCTAAGAGGTGCCTTTGATAATCAAGGAGTAGGGTAAACATTGGGACATGGGATCATTAAAACCACACTAGATGGTAGTTGGGTGGCATCTGAGGTGGTCAGAGAGATGTCAAGAGGCACATTGTATTAGTGGTTTTGGGTTTATAGATAAATATCTATTAAGTTCATGAAAATTTTCCAAAACATAGGATCTTTAAATTGAGATTGACCTGAAGTTTGGTATTGTCCTGTAGACCAAGAGGAGTTACCGGTTTCTTGTTGATTGGAAACAACTCCTTGTTGAGGGAAGGGGTTGTGTAACACGACTGGTTATGGTCAGGTAGGAAACAATTTTTGTGGGTTTGATATGCCTTATGGGGCATTAGGACCCTAATTGGACATGGCTAAAACCAAGGAAACCAATGGAGGTGGGGTGTTATTGGCCAATAAAAACTGAATGCATGTGGAATTGGGAAAATTTGCAAGCAAAGCTGGGAGAGAGACCCTAAAGGCATAATCTAGGGGAGTGATATTGTTAAGTGTAATGATATCAGATGGATTACTGACATGCTAGTTTGAAGAAGTATATACCTCAAGGGATAGGGTGAATGGAACTGGTGTGTGCATCTAAGAGACAAAGAGGGCCTCCCAAGAAATACCGAACCAAATACCTGGTGTGAAACTATTGATGACAAGAAATATGACGATGCAAATAGTATAAAAAATAAAGCTAGTGAGCTCATGTACATGTATGTTGAACTTTGGCATGGTGTAATTTTGGGGAAAATGAATTGATCATACATTGCAAGAAGTGGTGACATCATGATTCGAATGAATAAATGACGCTCCAAATGAATATTTTGAACTCCCTCATGAGCTTTGGGAACTTGTGATTGGGCCATATAAAAAGGGGGTAGGCCCACAAAGACACCTCATTTGTAATTTTCTAAGTTGTGTGTGAGCATGTGGAGCTCACAAAACTTTGTATCTTGTTATATGTGCATCTGTGAGTGGTTTTCAAGTCTACAAGAGCTAGGAAAGGGGTCCCGATTTAATGTGTAATTTCATCCATTCAATTTTTGAGTAGGGGGGATCTCGTACCAAAAAAATACCATAGATTTAATTTAGGTTTTAGGTGGGCCATCTCCTACTGGGGTGAGGGGGAAATGACCAAGGTGGGAGGTGCGATGCACTCACAATGCTGTCTGATTTCGGCCATTGAACATACCCAGTATTTTAAGATTGTAGGGAAAAGATAGGTAAAATATCCTTCTTGTCCACAAACACTACATGGGAGGCCATTCCATGAGTTCAATGATCTGTACACATAGTAAATAATGGGGGACCTATTTTTGCTAACCAATGGTGGTTGTGATACCAATTGTAAAGGAGGGTTGTATAGCATTGGAAGATGTTGTTGGTGCACTGCAGCTAATGTAATATGGAAATGTGTAAGATCTGAACAATGGTGAGTATAATGTCCATATGTTGAGCATATGGTACAAGGGTGGTTCACACACAATGTCTCGGTGTGCACTATGGAAGGCCCCTTTGTGTGGGTTTTGGAAGTGCCTACAACATAAGGGGTGGGAAGTAATGGTGTTTCTCGAGGTGTATGGCGAATGTTTCGTAGTTCAAGTAGTGTGAGGCATAGATTGGTCGGATGACCTAGGCATCACAAAGAGAATAGAGAGGAGGTACATGAGGAATGGTTGGAGTGTTTCCTCCTACTTTATTCTTCTTTCCCCAACTTCCTTATTATTTCCCCTAGTTGGTTGACCATGTAAGACATTCTTATTATGAGGGAAGATCATGGTTCAAAACACCGAGTGGGCGACTTCTTTCATGGCATACATGTAACTACATCCTAATTTAAGGATGTTGTATTCCAATGGTGCATATGACCTTGATGTTGATCAAGATAGTTTTTCTTATTAGCTCGATGGTGACATTTTAGTAGATACCTTTAGGTTGATATGGGTGGCCATCATAACCTCGAAGGGTGATAGCATATGGGGTAAGCTCGGGAGATCCTAAAATTTACCACTCAATTTTGGACATGATGCAAATAGATGCTCCCTTATCTACAATACATCAAAGAATGATGATATTTTTTATTGTCATAAGTATTTGGAATGCAAATAGATATGGGAGTCTATGTTTTGAGTTGTCCAAATCAAACATTATGAGGCATGAATCAGAGGGGTCAACTTCTCCCAACACCAACAACAAAGATTTCATGTGTGAAGGAAAAGTTTGCAATACCTCTAGTGCTGACATGGATGGAGTAGATTGATCTAGGTCATTGACGATGTTATAGCTATGAGTGGCTCTTCCATGAGGGTTATGATAGATATTCCTAAGAGGTGCCTTTGATAATCAAGGAGTAGGGTCAACGTTGGGACATGAGATCATTAAAACCACACTAGATGGTAGTTGGGTGGCATCTAAGGTGGTCATAGGGATGTCAAGAGGCACATTGTGTTAGTGGTTGTGGGTTTATAGATAAATATCTATTAAGTTCATGAAAATTTTCCAAAACGTAGGATCTTTAAATTGAGATTGACCTGAAGTTTGGTATTGTCCTATAGACCAGGAGGAGTTACTGGTTTCTTGTTGATTGGAAACAAATCCTTATTAAGGGAAGGGGTTGTGTAACATGACTGGTTATGGTTAGGTAGGAAACAATTTTTTTGGGTTTAATATGCCTTGTGGGGAAGTAGGACCCTAATTGGACATGGATTCCTTCATGCATTTGCAATTTGCAATTTGGGGGAAATGGTGACTGTAATTGTTGGCTGTGGAGCCTGATTTTCTTCCTGATTCAGAGGTTTGTTTCAGTCATGCTTGGATGCCATTCCCTAACGGGGGTTGTGGGGGGGCTTCCCCCCCCACAATTGTCGCCAGGGTGGCCCCTAAAGTGAAATATTGGGAAAAATTGCCTTGTAAAATATTATAATTTCGTAGTCAATCTAGACCGTTCATTATAAGGTCGGAGATCTGACAGTAGAAGTTATTTTTAGGGTTTTTTTCCTTAGAACGTAACCCTCTCTTATGAGGGAATTGTATTGTGGTTGTGTATTGGTGTGAATATTTTATTTTGAGAGAGGATACTGTTAGAGAAAGAAGAGGAATTTACAACGGGTGTGGTGTAGGTTGTATCCCTTCATTTTAATGGATAATGACAAAAGGAAGGACCTGACAATTTCTCTAGTGGATGTAGCCCACACTGGGTGAACCACGTATATCTGTGTCTCTATTGTATTGTGTATCTACTATGTTTTATTTCCACATTTGTTTTATTTTGTTGCTCTATGATCCAGTTTTTCTCACAGTAATGACCAAACTTGCCACATAATGCACAATGAAATTTAGTCCAAATATTATTGTTCTTCCACTGTTTCTACTCATTATTATTGTTTCTACCAATGTTTTGGTTTTGGTTCCTAGTATTAGCATTATCCCCAGTATTTTTGTTCTAGTTTGGGGAATGTTTTTCCTATACCTAATTAACATTCTTCTTGTTCTTCCCTTTCTTCTTCACATGTTTTTGTTGAGTGATGGGATTAACCAGATTCAACTCCTCAAATGCTTGAACCTATTGAGATTGTGAAGGTTGAACGAAGTTAACACTGGCATGATGTTTAGCCTATGGTGGTGTAGCATTTTCTTGTGGGGTACCAGGGAATGGTTAATATGGATTTTTCTATGGAGGATTCCCATACTGGTTGTATGATGTATATTCCCCTCCACTACAGTGTTGATTGTTGTAGGAGGTCCCATGCATATGTGGGACAACATCCATGCATTGAGGGGGTACACTAGTCCGTATATATGTTAGGTTGTTCCCTCCTTTCATTTGGGAAGGAGGGTTTTATGACATATGATCCAGGTGAATATTGGTGGCCACCCACCTATTCCAAGTAGCTCCTTTTGAGAGTTTTAGTTCAACGCGTTCTTCTTTACTTCTTTGTAATTGTGGGTTCTACACTTTCAAGGTTGTCTGAAGCCCTAAAAATATTACAGGTGGATATCGGTGGTCGCCCACCTAATCCAACTGGATTATTTTGGAATTTTTCATGTCAGTACATCTTTATGTATTTCCAGGGCCGTTTTAGGGCCCTAAACATTGTTTTTTTGGCTTTCCACAGTCAAACTATAGATAGAGTTAGCGTTTGATGACATAATGTGTAGTTCTCCAAAACACCTTTCCAATGGACTATCACACGCCTAAAATGAAGGTCGTATGCAAACTTTACGGCCCCAGGAAGTTAGGTACCAACTTACCCATCAGGGCCCACATAAATTTTGACGTTTCATATCCAAGGGTTAGTATTTTTGATGTCTAGAGTTTTGGCATTCATGAGTAATGTTAAAAAGGCCTATGGAGCCTCAATGCTCATTGTAATAATTTTGTTGATACAAATGCACGTAGTGGCCACATCTCTTCTCAGATATAGCTACCACCATTCGAGCAAGCTGTTTTCAGTTCTGTATTTTTACAGTTTCGACCTATTTTATTTATTTAATAGAAGTTATTGTTCATTGGATATATGTTGTTGTTGTATGTACCTATGTGTTATTGTATTCAGTCTTTTCTTTTTTCTCTCCACTCATAAATCTGGATCACTGGTATCAGAGCAGTTTGCTCTTCATTTATTTTTCTTTATGCATGTCCCTGACAAGATCTTTGTACAAGAAGTTGGGACTCAAACTAGTTGAGACTTTGCAAGATTTGTTGCGCTGAGCCCAACAAAAACCCATGGGGGACAAGAAGAAATATGATGGAGTAGGAGATCCTTTTAAATTTTTTCTCGAGGAATCCCTTGCGCAACAAAGGAATGAAATGATGGACAACTTTACACAGATCCTTCGGTGGATTCCCATAGGAGACACATCTTCATCAAGCGGCCATGCAACCCCCTTCAAGCTACAAGTAAATTTTGATATTCCATTATTTGAAGGATTGATAGATACGAATCTTGTAGATAAATGGTTGAATATGATCGAAGGGTATTTTTCGGTCCACAATTTTTTCGAAAGGGAAAATATTACTTTTGCACTCCTCAAGGTCATCCCCCATGTTAAAGATTGGTGGTATACTTACTCTGAGCAAAGGGCCATAAAGGAATATGCAATATTTGTGTACACTCCCACATGGGATTCCTTCAGTGATGTCATTAAAGAACAATACTACCCTATTGGAATCTACGAGGACCAATACACAAGATGGACCACCCTGTGTCAAGAAAGGCACCAAAAAATACCATATTTTACCAATATTTTCCATACCCTGTGCACCAAATTGGGTATCAAATACTCTGAATGACATGTCGTGCTCAAATATCACAACTATCTACATAGATACATTCAAACATATATGGATCTTTTGGACATCATTTCATTGGGTATGGCTTATAGATATGCTTTCAAGATTGAGCAGAATTTAAGCAGAAGAGGTGAGAGTTTGGATCTGCAAACTCCTCACAGCTGAAGTAGGGAAAAGGCAGCCCCAACCCACAAAACAAGGGACAAAGAAAAGATGGCCACTCTCAGGACAACCAGTCCAAGCCACAACACAAGAAGGGTAATGAGTAGGAGAAGAAGAACACAAGAAAGTGGTGTGAATACCATAAAATCCCTTGGCACAACACCAAAGAATGTTGCTCCAAGCAGTCATTGGTGGTCGAGATGAAAGCCTCCGAGTTAGAGGAAGATTATAACTTTGAATCAAATCCAAGAGGAGGGAAGTGGATTATTGATGTTGAATCCAACGCCACTATTTCTACCACCAAAGTCCAACCAAGAAAACTAGAAGAACCAGAGGAAGAGGAACGCCTCTTTTAATCACAGATGTGGGTTAAGGGGGATCTGCTTCATTTCATTGTTAATAGTGGCAGCCAAAAGAACCTGATCTCAGCAGAGGTCGTCAAACAACTAGACCTGTTGATGACACTGCACCTGCAACCCTACACCATCGGTTGGCTTCACCAAGGAAGAGATCTCTGCGTCAGCCAACAGTGTCGTCTACTCTATGATATCAAGCCCTTCAAAGATGAGGTATTGTGTGATATTTCTCCCCTTGAATTTTTTGATGTTCTTTTAGGACAACCATATTTGTGGAAGAAACATGTTGTGTATGAGTCTAGACCCCACAATGTTATTATTACTTAGGGTAGACAATTGTACAGGATACCATAGGTAGCGCCGCTTACCGATATTTCTTTCATCTTTGCTAAGCAATGTAGTAAGTTCATTTCACAGACCGTGAAGTTCACCTTCTTTGTGATCCATGCTCATAGTAAGAAGAAGGTCATTTCCATATCTGTGACCTATACACAGATCCCCTCTTTGTAGCAGAAGCAAGCGGATGGAATCGTGGAAGAGTACAGAGACATCTTCTCCTCATCGGCCGGGGTACCAACGTACTACCAAGTCAAGCATCCAATTTATCTAACCCCCGGTGCACCTCTTCCTAATGGAACAGTTTATCCTCACTCGCTGATGGAAAATGATGAAATCAAGAATCAGATCCAAGAGTTTCTTCAAAAGGGCCACATCATACCCAACTCCTCCCCTTGTGGAAGCTCGATTGTACTGGTACAGAAGAAATATGGGACTTGGCGGATCTGCATTAATTATATATCATGAAATAAAATCATAGTCAGGAACCGGTACCCAATTCCCCGAATTGGTGACCTTTTTGACCAACTCAAGGGGGCCAAGTTCTTAAGAAAGATTGACCTAAAGTCTCGGTACCACCAATTTCCCATCGAACCGACTGATGTATGGAAGACAACTTTCAAATCTAAACAAGGTCTCTTCAAATGGTTGGTCATGCCCTTTGGCCTAACAAATGCACCAAAAAATTTCATGAGGTTGATGGATGATGTATTGAGACCCTTCACCAACTCTTTTGTGGTGGTATATCGAGATTACATCCTCATCTTTAGTAGAACTTGGGAGGAGCACATGCAACATATTCAACAGGTTTTGAGCACTCTACGACAATACAAGCTATATGCCAACTTGGAAAAATGCTCCTTTGGCATGAACATGGTCCAATACTTGGGCTACATTATTGATGAACATGGCATACATGTGGATCCATATAAGATCCAAGTCATTCGTGACTAGCTAGCCCTGACCACAGTAACTAAGCTTCAGAGCTTCTTGGGACTTGTCTACTTCTACTGACGGTTCATGTTGGGATTCTCCCATATTGCATGGGCCCTCAGCCAAGTAAAAAAGGGTGGTGGCAAGGAAAAGTTTGCATGGGGGAAGGAACAACAACGATATTTTCATGATATGAAGCATCGCTTGTGCTCAACTCCAATACTCTCCTTACCCAATCTACAACAACCATTTGAGATTGAGACTTATGCATATAACTATGTTGTAGGTGTAGTTCTCACTCAACAGGTCATCCGGTAGCATACCATAGTGAGATACTCTCAGATATTGTCCAGAAATACCCCACTTATGACAAGGAAATGTATTCCATTGTACAATCTTGTTGTTAATGGAAAAATTACATTCTAGGAAAGGAGACAATCATCCACATTGATCAAAAGCCTCTACAGTTCATACAAACATAGGGGAAGTTGAAGAACGACCGCCATCAAAAGTGGTCCACATACCTGTAGAAGTTCCATATCAACATCAAGTATAAGACATGGAGAAAAAATCATGTTGTTGACTACCTTAGTCGACCTCCCATGGTTGCACTCATCAGCCTGCTCCATTCCTGTGGGCATGTGGTATCTAAGTGGCCCCAACTTTATCGGCAAGATCCCGACTTTTCCACCACCTATCAACTATTGGGTACAGGCATGAATGTCATTGATTTTCACATTCCAGGCCGACTGTTATGCCATCTGGGCCACCTCTGTGTTCCTGCAAGTGAGCAAGCAAAGTTGATTTGGGAGGCTCACTATAGTCGAATGGCAGGATATTTTGGCATGGAGAAAACTATGGCCATTCTACAGAAACATTTTTATTGCCATAAACTTCAACAGGATGTCAGCAAGTATGTTATATCTTGCACTGCCTGTCACATTAACAAGCCAACCATCAATAAGAAAGGCTTATACACCCCTCTTCCTACTCCCGAGATTCCTTGGGATTCCATCTCAATGCATTACATGTCTGGCATTCCATCCACCAAGAAAGGAAATGATTGCATATTTGTGGTGGTTGATTGGTTTTCAAAGCTGGCCATTCTCATATCCTACAAGAAGAGCATCACATTGGAAGATACTGCCAAGATCTTCTTCGAATGAGTGTGGGTCCATTTTGGGATACCACAAACCATCATCTTCGATCGAGACAACATGTTCCTCGACACATTTTGTTCAATTCTTTAGTCACTTTTGGACACCAAGCTCATTAAATCCATTGCCTTCCACCCACAAATCGATGGATAGATAGAGGCTTTCAATCATATGATTGTGCACATCCTGTGCATGTATAACTCTAAGCATCTTCGTACATGGGATGAGAGTATTCTAGTGGGGTTGGGATTCCAACCCTTGGGTCCCATTGATGTTGCACTACCTCTTGCAACCACACATATATAATCTTCCCATGTTCATTCTAAGGCCAACAAAGCCACCAGATTCATTGACCAGATTCAACACATCTTCCAATAGGTCCATGATATTTTGTATAAATCCAATGCTAAGTACAAGCAGCGCCATGATCAACATCATGTACTGCATAAGTTTCATGTGGGAGACAAGGTTTGGTTACATTTTAAAAAAGAACACCTTACAGGGCCCCATCAGAAGCTCCATCCACTTCGTTATGGGTCTTACACTATCACCAAGGATGTGGGAGACAATGTTTTTTAGCACACAACACTCCCCCCTTCCCTAGCTTGCACCTAGTGTTCAATGTGGACCTCCTCCGACCATATTTTCCACCATTATTGGACACCTCAGAGATCGCAAAACAGTTGACACCAATAGAGCTCAACCCTGACTACAAGGAACAAGCATCCACTGATAAGATAGTAGACACACAGGTCAAGGGAACTCATCAACAAAGGATCCAAATTTATCGGTTTGTCAAGGAAGTGAAACTCCTGCACTAAGGAAAATGGCTCACCCAGGGCCAAATTCAGCAAAAATTTCCTCACCTAATGGGGGCACTCAAAAAAATGGAGACCGTTGCTTCCTAAGGGGGGAGGACTGATCTAGGTATTTTTTGGCTTACCATAGTCAAACTGTAGACAGAGTCAGAGTTTGACAACATAATGCGTAGTTCTATAAATACCTTTCCAATGGGCTATCACGCACCTAAATGAAAGTTGAATGAAAAATTTACGGCCCCGGGAAATTGAGGTACCAACTTACCCATCATAGCCCACATAACTTTTGGCGTTTCATCTCCTAGGGTTAGTTTTTTGGATGTATAGGGTTTTGGCATTCATGAGTAATGTCAAAAAGGCCTCTGGAGCCTCATTGTAATAATTATGCTCAGACGGATGCATGTAGTAGCCACATCTCTTCTCAGAGATATCTACCACCATTCGAGCAAGTTGTTTTTAGTTCTGCAGTTTTACAGTTTCAGCCTATTTTATTTATTCAATAGAAGTTATTCTTCATTAGATATATGTTGTTGTTCTATGTACCTCTGTGTTATTATATTCAATCTATTATTTATTTTGTTCCGCTCATAAATCTAGATCAACATAATACTATATGCATATGGTGTTACAATAGTATTATAATATGTGGGGGCTCCACCATAATGGTTCCCGTAGTTTATGGTGTCATATGAGGGAGGGGTTTCATAAGGCTATTTGAAGTGAGTCATGGACCAAATGAACATGTAATGTCCCTTTCCAAATAGGAGCTCCAGAAGAGGAGGCTTAATGGTCTAAACTGCCCCATTAGACTATAGCCAGGGCCAAAGAGGGGTAAACAGGGTTACTAGAGGTCACTCCAGTCACAGGGGTTATATTCGAAAATTGACATTGAGCTAAAAAGGGTTAAAAGAGATTTTAAGTCATTATGAGCTAAAAATAGAAGTCAACAGTGAATTAGGGTTTCAACAGTCATTTAGGGTTTTGGAAGTCAACAACGAATTAGGGTTTCAACATGATTTAGGGTTTTAGAAAGCTATAAAGGAAGGGCTAGCGACCTAATTCATCATTATGCAGATTATGACTTGTCATTGAGGAGAAGAAGCGCATCTTAAGAGAGATATCTCAGTGTATTCCAGGAGGAAGACACTAGTTGGTTGATTTCAGTGTTGAAAGACACGCCCTAGTCACCGAGAAGATCATCCAGGTATTCCATCAATCTTCATTGATTCTATAGTGCTCCCATATTCTAGGTATTACATTTTAGTTGCTTATTTATATTCCGGCTAAGGTCCTTTTGTCTTTTGATCTAGCCAAGTGTTGTTATTTTATTCAGCCACAGTTGCTTATTTATATTCCGACTAAGATCCTTTGGATGTTGATCTAGTCAAGTATTGTCAGTTATTCAGCCACATTCGGCCATTTTGTAATCCACAAAGATATCATAATACAACCTTTGCAGTCCTTTGTCGCGTTTATTATTTGTATGATCATTTATATGCTATAAACCTTTGATCCTACACACACACTAGCAGCGTTTCCTAGACTAGCCAAGTCAGGAACATTACAGAACATGTCTATAGAATGGGATGTCCCTGGATTCTCTTTATCAAATGGTTGAGGATGATGGGCATCCAGGATGAAAGTATAAAGGTACTCAAATTGAGTGTATATAAAATCAAAGTGGTATGCCTTGAGTATGGCCTCTTCTTGAGCCTGGGGCATGGTGGTGGCCACGTCTTTGGAAATCAAGGGAAAACAGGATTTCAAGAACCAATTCAAAAGGATATTTTCCTTAACTTCAAATTTTCACAATATGTGCCACTAATGCCACTCATGGATATGTTATGTGATGTGTGTGGAATTGGTTTGTTAGGAATCAGTAAGAATTTCTAAGCTCATGTCATGATGAACTACTAACCAGAAAAAGGTCAAGAATGCATTCACTAAAGAGGGTAATTTTTAATGTGATCATACTATTTCATTAATGTCCTATTTGGTCGATGTCCTATTCAAGGTTCACTAGAAGAATCATAACCAAAAAAAATATTCTATTATAATATTTAAAGAGCACCACATGTGGAATTTCATGATGTGGTTAGTTGGGTCTTCACCCAAGTTTCCCTCAAAATTTGGAATATCTAAGGGTATTTTAGTTGGCATGGGAGGCCATATCATGTCATGCAAAATGGGGTCATTAGTGAGATTCGTCAAATCGAAAATATTGAGTGAAGCCACATACTAAAGGTTGGTCATATGTGGGGGTGGGGGTGTCGATGGGGATGGTGGTGGAACACCTTTCATTGGGATTGACTATTGGGAGATGACTCTTGATGAGGATGATATTCCAAGATGATTTCTATCAGAAACTGAGCCTAACAAAGATGACCCAAGTATGGTTGATCCTAGCAATTCCATAATCAAAGGTGAATGCAAAGGGGGTGGTTGAACTAGTAAAACAACAAGACCAGGAACACCTCCCAACAATGGTGGAATTCCTTGCAAGCATCAGGAATGATGGTGTGACAAAAAATCCTCTATGGTTCTTGAATTTGATTTGATGTGTGAATTTCAAGTCGAGGATTTCTAAAATATGTTTTATGAAAAAAACTAGCCTAATCAAATACATGAATCAAGTGAAAACAATCGAGAAAATAATACAACAATATTAAATGTATTTCACCTAAAAACAATATTTTTTTAGATGGGAAATTGTTTTGCACAATGCTGTTAAAAAAATAAAAATTGCATGTCCTAAAGACCTAGAGTCCTTCCTCTCAAAATAGCATTTGGCCTTCCAAGATTTCTCACCAATGGGGTCTAAATATAGTGATGATCACTAGTGAAGGTATGAGTGATTCAATTATAATAAGGGGTATCAGGGGCATGTTGCAATGGAACTAGTGGCATTTCCCAATAGCCAACAAAATCTGACATAGGTGCAAATGCAACCCACAAATTCCACCTGTGTAGAAATCCTAGGTTTTGGCCACTAGGTTACCTTTTTCAAGTGGGGGCAAGGGAATCTCATCCTCAAAATGAGGTCACAATGCAAATTCAAGCAAGAAATAAGTAGCTCAAGAAGATTCACAGTAACAATTGGACCTAAGTTTTTTCCTCTTCATAGGTATCTCCTTTCCTTGGCTTTTTGACACTTGAAATGGAGGATTTTAAAGCACCCTAAGAAAACTTATATTTTTCATTTATGAAAAGTGATAATGGGGATTTATTTGGATACCTACCCATGAAATCCTAGTGAACACTATTAATTATTTTGTGGCTTTGAGATGGAGGAATTAAGTTTTTATATTAGAGTTATCTTTTAAGGGTCTGAAACTCGGGTCTTGATCCAATTTTTGTTGATTAAGGTGTATTGAAGGAGGTGTTTCCAACCTATTTAATATTTCTAATTCACCAAGGTAGCTAATGAAGAGAATACTTTGAAGAAAGAGGAATTTATATGTCCTTTGCATGTGTGTTCCATGTGAAGAGATAACAATGTGATATAAGAGTAATGCTAGATTGAAGTACTTAATGGAAAATAGATTAAACTTAGCATATGAACATAAGTGTTCCATTAATTTTCCTATTTAACTTCTATGTGATGTGTTTCAAACTTGAAAAAACTATCAAATGATGATTTTGAAAAAATATTGAAGAGATCAACAAAATAGAGATCTTAACATATGGGGTTCTTAATGTTCCTAATTAATCTCTAAATGATTTGTTAATTTTTAAGGGAGATGAATTAATCTCTCAATATTTTTGGTTCACCAAGGTCACCCATGAACACAAGGTGAAGATCATACTTTGAAAAAAAAGATATATTATAGTCATGATCAAAAGAACAAGGAATCAATATAAATGATTGCAATTTTAATCTACAAGTCCATCTGCAACATTAAGCAATAGGCCAACCCAATTTTAAAATTTTTTTCTTCAATATCTTTTGGTGGTGTTTCATAGCCATAATACAACCTTTGTTTTTGTATTCATGATATTTCTCAGTGATCACATAAATAGTTGCATGGGAAAAATTTAGGTGATAACAGATCTTAATGTTGGGCCAAAAATAATGAAGAAGAGAGTTGTTCCCTCATAGAAGGGGTTCTCCTTGGAGACTATGTTGACTAGGCGCTCCTTTTTCTATACCAATTCCTCCCAACTTATATTAAAAAAATCCCTACTTTCCTCTTGATTTAGGAATGGTTATAGTGAGGGGAAAATACTAAAAATATCATCTATCCATGTTGAGTGATGTACATCTGCAACAAGAGATGGTGTTATATGCAAGGTGGTATTATAGCTAGATGTTAAATGACTAGTGTGATGATCTACCCATGTTGAAACTCAAAACTTTGATATATTCTTGTGGAGGTAGATCATTGTGACCAAAATTAGTTGGTATATGTGTTTGGGAAGCTATTACAAATACATGAGAGTGGTCCTCATCCTGTCTAATTGTCAAAACTACAATGGTATGTGTTTCTTTATAAGTTTGTCTACTGTTATGGTCTCTTATAGGTGGGAATTATTTATAAAGGTTGTGATTATGATCATAATGTGGTTGTGTTGTGGAAATGGTGTTTGAAGCACTAGTCATAGGTGCTAGTAAGAGCAACAGAGGGATGTGTAGCATGGGTGAAAGGTGAATACCAGAGAACCTACTAATGTTGAAGACTTATTTGGTAAACTTATGAGGGGATTCATAGAGGGCCAAGGGCACAATTATTATAGTGGGTCTCACCATTTTAGTAAATGTTGATCCAAATAATTAAAATGAGGGTTTCTTCACATTCAAACAAAGGGAAGAAAATGGTTAAACCCTAGTAGAAATGAATGGAAATGAAACTACCTAACATAATATTATAGCCCATTGTATACAAAAATACTCTTTAGAGAGTGTAACTTTGTAACAACAACAAAATCCTAGTATTACATAAGAAATTACCATATCTTATCAAGTTTCCCTAAGCATCATCTGATCAAAATAAAATAGTGAAGGAGGCAAATCTACACACCATTTGAGTATAATTCAATGAATTGCCCCCCAAAACTAGCATCAATTTGTCAATATGAGGGTAAAAACCTCAAAAAAATTGCGGGGTTGCTCCAAGGAGAAAGATCTAGCAGAAACCCTTACCAACTGATCCAATTATGAGAGAGAGAGAGAGAGAGAGAGAGAGAGAGAGAGAGAGAGAGAGAGAGATTGTGTTGGAAGGAAAATATTAGAAAATATATAGAAGAATGAGGCTCTAGGATAAAGTTTCTCTACTACTAAATGATAATGAACAAGGTACCTTATCTCTAAAACCCAAAGGATGAATTCTAAAACCCAAAACAATGAGAAATAAATAGAAAATGAAAGAATTCCAAACAAGTTTCTTGTTTATTCATTTCTCCAAAGGCCTTCTTATAGTTTTATAATGGGTCCACTTTAGCTAATTGCCTAGATGAAAGAAATTATAATAAACTAAGTACACACATTATTAATATTGGGCCAAAAATAATGAAGAAGAGAGTTATGCCCTCATAGAAGGGGTGCTCCTTAAAGATTTTTCATGTTGGGAACTCCTTATTTTGTATCAATGGATGAAAACACCACCGAATAGAAAGAAAGGAAGCCACATCCAATGATGAAAAAAGGTAATAAAATTATTGTTTCTTTCATGAGCTGAGCATCTAGATGCTCATGTACAAGTCAAAGTCAAGTACAACATATGACTAGCTCATGGCGCAACAAAATGGAAATTTCATGCCGCAAT
>SNQJ01S0174931.1:13043-24240 GCA_010110895.2 Picea sitchensis | reverse complement strand
CCCCCCCACCCACCCCCACATGTTTAAATGAAGGTTACAACTTGGAATATAAGAGGCCTAAACATCCCAAGAAAGCAAAGAATCCTTAGGAATAAACTAAAGCAGGAACAACCAGATCTATGTTTCATTCAAGAGACGAAATGCACTACAGATACAATGGAGGCAATCAGTGAACAACATTGGTGCAAGTACAAGATGGTATGCATCGAATACCATCAAAGGTCAAGTGACATTCTCACTTTTTGGAACCCACAATTTATAAATCTAATAGTAGCCGAAGCAACCAGGTACACCCTAACGATATGCATGCAAATCATTGGAAACACGGAGGAAATTCTTTTCACTAACATGTATGGGCCCCAAGGGCTAGAGGAAAAGAGAGGAATGATCCGATACCTAGAAGATATAAAAGCCTGATCCACAAACCTCCATTGGATCCTAGTAGGGGACTTCAACATCATCACCTCACTTGCAGAGAAGAAAGGTGGTACAAGAAGATTGGATCGGGAAGCAGAGGATTTTTCAAAATTCATAGACAGAGCAGAGATGGTATATCTCCAAACTAAGAATGGCGAGTTCACCTAGAACAATAAACGGATGAACTAGTTTCAGGTAGCTACAAGACTCGACAGATTCCTTATATCGAAGTCAATCATTATGCATGGGCTAACCTTAGATTGCAACATCCTTCCCTGGGGTGGATCTAATCACTGGCCAGTGCAACTGGAAGCAAGATTCCAAACAACACCAAAGAATAGACCCTTCAGATTCGAGAAATTATGGATTGATCACTCGACATTCAAGGAAAGAATCAAACAGTGGTGGCAGGAGGAGAAATTGGAGCAAGGGACAAGGATTTTCAAACTCCATAAGAAACTTAAGTACATCAAAAATAATCTCAAAGAGTGGAACATGGATACTTTTGGGAATATAAACAAAGAGAAAAATGACATAGATGAAAAAATGAAAAAACTCCAAGAAACTTGCATACTGGAAGGCTTAGGGAGGACCGAAAAAAGGAAGAGATCTAAATGACCCAAGACTGGGAGGCGCGATGCCAACAGGAAGAAACACTCTGGCGTCAAAAGTCTCGCATCTGATGGATAAAGGAGGGAGAGTGGAACACCAAGTTCTTCCATAGAACAACCATGGCTAGAAGAGCCCACAAAAAAATCCTGAAGATCAAGGAATTGGATGGAATCGAGCATGAGTCACATCAAGAGATTGAAACCGCTCTGGTCAAACACTTCCACGGGATAGCCCAAGAACCTCACCAAGATAGATCAGAGGCTAGTCAAAGGATAATCCAGCATATTCCACTTCTGTTCACAGAGGAACAAAACATCTTCCTGAACAAATCTATTACCATGGAAGAAGTTGACCAGGTTCTCTAGGAAATGCCTAGTGGGAAAGCACCAGGTCCAGATGGCTTCACAGCGGAGTTCTTCAAAGCCTGCTGGGAAATTGTCAAATATGAAGTTTATAAGGTAGTAGAAGACTCTAGAAAGTCTACCTCCATCCTTAAAGCACTAAATTCCACAATGATCACACTAATCCCCAAAGAAAATGAAGCCAAAACCCCTAACCGGTACAGATATATAGCACTATGCAATGTGGTTTACAAGATAATCTCCAATTTAATAGCAAATAGATTGAAACCCCTCCTACCTTCATTGATTTCAAAAGAACGGGAAAGATTTGTGGAAGGAAGACAAATAATGGACAACATCATCCAAGCCCATGAGATCATTCACACCTTGAAGCTTCAAAAGCGGGGGGAAATGATAATACAACTGGACCTAGCAAAATCTTATGATAAAATTAGCTGGCACTATATGGTCAAGACTTTGGAAGCCTTTGGTTTCACCCAACACTGGATCAGTTGGATTGTCAGTCTCGTATCCACAACAAGCTACTCGCTACTAATCAATGGAGCCTCGGCTAATCCTTTCTAGCCTATGAGAGGTATCAGACAAGGAGACCCATTGTCCCCCTTCCTGTTCATTCTGATGATGGAATGCCTCAACCGGAGCATGAAGAGTGAAACCGCAACTAGGGAAATAATGGGGCTCAAACCCTTCGAAAACTTCCCTACTTCAACTCACCAATAGTTTTTAGATGATACATTACTCCACGGCATACCCACGGTCAAGGAAGCCAAAGCCTACAAATGAATCCTAGAATATTTGGGGAAGCCTCGGGTGTTGAGATCAACCACTCCAAGTCGATGATATTTTTCTTCAATACCAATCCAGCTATCCAAAGGAATTTGACCAACATTCTAGTATTTGAATGGAAAACACTCCTAGCCAAGTATTTGGGGGTTCCATTGACAGATAAAGTGTACAAAATGTCAACTTGGGAAGGAGTAATAAACAGGTTACAGGAGCGGGTAAAAAATTGGATGTATAGATCCCTCAATCTAACAGGTAGACTAATCCTAACCAAGTCTATTTTACAAGAAATCCCAACATTTATGATGTTAGTATTCCCCACTCCATAAGGGATCCTACAGAAAATAAGAACCATCCAGAGGGAATTCCTGTGGTGAGGCGCAGAAACAAAGAAAAAATGGGCCCTGGTGGCCTCGAAAAAAGTCTGTACGCCAAAAAGCAAAGGAGGCCTAGGGCTACAAAATCCACAAATGACCAATAATGCATATGGGGCAAAACTCTGGTGGCGCTAGGTCAAAGAAACTACAACACCTTGGGTAAACCTATGGAAGGAAAACTATGCCCTGGACATTCACGACCAGAACAAAATCTGCTTCGAAGGAACTCGGGAAGGTTCAACCATTTGGAACCTAGCCTGGCGCAACAAAGCCTGGATTTAGACACACAGTTTCTGAGAAATCAAGAATGGTAGAACAACAAGATTATAGGAGGATGCATGGAAATAGGAACCAAGGATGGAGAACCTGGACAGAGGGTTACTCCAACAGGACCTCATCACGCAAGGTAAAATCAATGTCTACCAATACTGGAAACAGGAAACGAATTGCAACAAATGGAGAATCTGGGACAAGATTATTCCATAGAACAATGAAATACCCGCAACAACAACAAAAGAGGTGGAGGAGTAACTAGGAATATGGAAAATAATAGTCACGGAAGGGGAGGACCAGTTGAGGTGGGGACAAAAGGATGAAGGGTAATTCAACCTGAAAGAAGTTTGACGCTATATGGCAGACATAGACCAACAAGACCTAGTGCAACATTGGTATAAGCTTTGGAACAGCCCGCAATGGGAAAAGATTCAAATTTTCCAATGGATAATAATACACAACTGCATCCTAACTTGGGATAACCTAAGGAAAAGAGGATTCATCGATCCATCAAGATGTCATCTTTTTCCAGCCTAGGAAGAAACAACAAACCATCTCCTCGATGAATGAGCCTACATTGCATAACTGTGGGACTGGGCGGCAAGTATCTTCAGCCAGTCCGACAGGATCCTAGGTAACATTGTTGCAACCATCAATCTCTGGAAAGAGAACTACGATGAACAACAAGAGGTGAACCTCTATTGGATCCTCACCCCAGGAATGATCATATGTTCAATATGGAAGGAAGGGAATCGACGCATTTTCAGAAACCAAAGATGGCCAAAAGGGAAGATCAAGGAAACAATAATATCCATGATACGAGAGACGATGATGAGCCAAAACTTCCAGGTAGGCAGAGCGCAATCCACTTATTAGGACTCCCGATTCCTAAAGGTCTTCCACCTAAACGATGGACGCAACCCCAATCAATACAAATAGTCACTGCAACTCCAAGTAGGTGAGCGCAACTGGAAACGACCACCTTCAGGCTCCTTCAAGTTGAATTTCGATGGGGTGGAGAAAGAAAACCCAGGGAGAAAAGGATTGGGAGGAGTAATTAGGGACAGTAAAGGAAACATCATACGGTTGTATGCTAGAAGTCTGAGAAACTCAATCAACAACGTCGTGGAATTTGGAGCCCTGGAGACTGGCCTGGATATTCTAAGCCAGGAGGGGATGAAAAACGCCATAGTGGAAGGAGATTCTATGGTGGTTATCAACACAGTAAGGAAACTCCAAAACAGTATGAGAATGGGCAAAATACAGAGGCACTGGTGATTGGCCCACCTACTGAAAAAAATCCAGGGGCACTTTCACACAGGGATCACTATGGAGTTGCGCTGGGTTCGGAGGTAAGAAAATGGATTGGTGGAAAGAATAACGAACGAGGGGCTCGATAACGAACTAGACACAATCTGGAGCAACATCCTGCAAGGTCAATTATGAGCATATTGCACCCAACTTGCGAAAAAATACTTGGACAACAGTAGCAGTACGGAAGATTACGACAAGAATGGAAGCACAACAGGCATTGAAGAGAACATAGGTTCCAGGAAGAATCTGATTTCCCACCAATCAAACATGGATACAAATGCAGACACAGATCACACATCAGGTGAAAGCATGACACCATGGTCCCATCAATAAAAAGAAGTAGAGAGGCTACCCATGGGAAAGAAAAATATATAACCTGTAGGTAGTGAAGGACGGAGGATGACAAGGTTCACCAGGGCCAAGTCTGGGCACACCTCACCGAAGTACCATTATGGGACAGGGAAACGAATGGTGTACAACAAGTAGGTCAAAGCATTGGCACATGGATAACAACAAGTTCATCAATTGCACATGCTCTGGAACAGAGGATACTGACCAGAAGGACTACCTTGATGAGAAGGCCATGATTGCAAGGATGGGACCATAGCCGGGTTGGCTCCATAAAAGAAGGCATAACATAAAGAACCACATACCGGAGCAAAGCGATTACAGGGGCCAGCTTACTTACCAAAAAGAGGTGAAGTGGAACAAGGGAAGAACCCAACGTAAGAACTACCACTTGCAAGAGAAGATGGTATGCATGAATAAAACCAACAATAAGAGAGGCCCTTAGGGGATGGAACCTCCATAGAGCACCCAGAGGATGACAAGAATCGAACAGGAAGCCAGGGAAGCAAAGAGTACCTTCCTCAAGCAGGTAAACACAAAGGGGAAGGCGATCATCAAAATATGGGAGAGTGAAATCAACAACGCTCGCAGGGGAAAAGCATGGACTAAACTAACCCAAGAAGCGGGGGGGATAAGGGACTCTAGAGCCACACAGCCTAGGACAACTCTCTACCACAGGATGGTGGAGGAAGCCTAGAGAACAAAAATGTTGATAGGTAAGATGTGTGCTGACCAGAGGGAGACCAATAGGACAGACACCACAGAACAGAAGAAAGAGTGCACATGTATTCTCAACCACCTCAGAAACCTAGAGGCATGGGTTAAAAGACTTGCAGAGGATCAGAGAGTCTAGCAGGAGAAACTGGAGCAGAAGGCAAGGCAATTTCATCTTTATCTACGTTATGTCCACCATATAGATATTACTCCAGATGTTGTGAGTGGGAAATCCCCCTACAGAGTATCACTTAGGGTCTTATCATGCATGTAGAAAATACCTAAAGATTCCTACTTTTTACCATAATCCCAGACCTAATCCGCATTATTCTTAAGAAAATACACAATTAAGAAGATTAAGTGAACATACCTTATTTCTGGCATTTGATATCGATCCCTCTTCACGATTGGTCACTCTTTGACTGCAACTCTCCTCCCAAGGCTGACCTGCATTCACAAAAGACAAACAAAGAACTCCACATGCATTTGATCTACAGATTAATGGGTTAGAGATTTAATCAACATGTATGCAATAAACAATGAAAACCTCATATGGTAGGATGAGAAAAGTACTTATTTATTATTAACTTCACTAAAGCAACTTACAATGATGAAGCCGACCACTACTCCACGAATCTGGTCCTAGGATCCTCTTTTACTGTGCACCGACTGCTAACACACTTGCTTCTCTTCTTCGTTTAAATCACAAAATGGTTGCAAAATCTTGGGCAAAGGGGAATACAAATTTGGGTAGAGTTTCTTTACTATGTTTTTCCTCCTTTCAAATGGGACCCTTACCCCTTCTTTTATAGGCTAGAAGGAGCTAGGTATTTGGTCGAATGACCAGCCATGCATGGCCAAAATTTTTAGTTAACTTACCCAAAGTTGTGTGTTCTGTCAGCAACTTTCAATTTTTCGTGTTTCTATAGGTCCACGTGGGTTGTAGTGGGTCAGCTGGCATGGACATTGTAGATACATGCAGGTTGTAGTGGAGCAGGGTGCGTGGGCCTTTAAAAAAGGTATTTCTAAGAAGAGTTGTTCAATAGTGTTTTAGCAAAGAAGGAATATGAGATGGCATGGTGCTAGGTAAGCATGTCTGGTGCAAATTAGGGTTACAACAGATGCCCCCTAATGTGTGAGGTCAGAAGAGAATCTGATGGACAAAATACATTATCAATCTTCACCAACATACCAAACAAGTGAGCCCAGGGACCAGAAATTGGGAGGTTCCATCTGTAAAATGACAATTGTCTCCCCAAAGCAGGCATACCCATGCTCGAGATGAAATAAAACCATGGTTACCAATCAAATACACTGTAGATCCATGTCATATAACTATATAAAGTGTATGCGTGAGAAATACACAACGGAGCTACATCTCGAAATCAAAAAGATATACATGTATAGTATCCATATTCTAGAAGTTGATAAGGCCTGATGGTTGGAGATGATGTCTTCAGAGCTCGAGAAACAACTTCAAAATATTCAAAACTCGGGTAGGAGTGTAATATGAGTGTACGACTTCACTACCCAGAGGTCTTCGACGGCTCGTCAGGTATGGACTAGAGGATCTTGATAATCAAACTGAAAGCTTCATTGATTTCAAAAAAATACTTGATTAGACTTTCGGGATGGCTAGGCAAGAGGGCAAGAGACAAACTGTAGAGGGGCCGACTCAGGGTTGGTAAAAATTTCCTTGGGCAATAGCACGACAAATGATGAGACTCAGGAAGCATGGCATTTGACATAAGTTCACGATGCAAGAGGCAATGCAAACTCTCCATATGTTTGGAAGAACAAGAAATAGAGGAGGACACAGTTCTATGTAGCGAGAACAGCTTCCTAAGGTCTTGTTATCCCTGATTTCAAGGGATAACTAGGAGATCATGTCTCGAGGCCCACAGGTCCTAGACATGGAGTATCAAGAGAAAGATTGACCTAAGCATGGCCCTGGAGAGCCCATCCTTTTCTTCTTTCGTCAGATTCATCTTGTCAGCAGCAACAACATCCATCCCCATCAGCTTGGTCTTGTATCGGAGAAGGCTCTTGATCCATGAGGTAATTGGTCCAGGTATCATGGTATGTGTCACTTTTGATCATTATGACCTTTAAATGTATGCATCTGATCCCTTTTATCTCTGAAAACTACTTGGATCTTACATTGGCCCACTTGACCATGCTTTGGGAGATTGACTGGGTGTCTTAGCAAGCCTATACCCATAGGTTTTGGTTTGCCACTGGGGGATTTCTGAAGAGCCATCGTCCACTCCCATCATACCACCACTTTTCCATCTTATCTCCTGCTCATCTGTCACATTCCCCTTGTCCGGGAATTAGGATGATCTGTTTATGGGGTTGCACCTTATCTCATGGGAAAAAGGAGCTAAAGGCCTAGAAGGTAAAAGCAACTGGTAAAAGATAAAAGCCTAAAAATAAAACCTCGATATGCTTCACCCAGGGATCCCCGAGGAGGCAATAAAAGGACTCCCAACAAGAAACAAGAGGGACCTGAAAAAATGACAAACAAGACCTAGTCAAGAGGATAGGGGGTCTCATTACGAGCCATCCTATTATGTTCATGGGTACCTAACAGCATGACATTGCCACCATCTAGTTACCACACCAGGGAAGTGACCTTTGGTTGCATGGACAAGGGAAAGGGGGTCTCATCACGAGCCAGACTTATCATATCTGTGAAAATACTTGTGGGTAACATTGTCAGCTCTGGTCACCATGCCAAGGCAGTGTCCTCTGGTTATCTCTTGAATAAAAATAAAAAGAACAATAAAAAGAAAATAAAGAAAAGAATAAAGGCAACAAAGGGCTTGGAAACAATTGCATCCATGATAGGTACAACTCGTCTTCTACAAAGGCACCCACAGGTAATATCATGCATCCCTGGTTCTCACTCTACCCATATGTCTAGACATCCCTTAGCCACACCACCTCATTTACATGTCTTGGATGAAACCCCTTGGAAACTTTCCTTTCCTTATGGATACTAGCCAATAGGGTATCTTATTCTTTTTCTCAACCTTGTATTGTAGGTTTTTGTAATTTCTTTGAGCTATTGGATGATATATTAGGGTTTTTATGCATATGTTTGATAATATTAATGATGAAATGTGGTTAACATTGCTATGATCCTTGTGACTAATGAGCCCATGGAGGGTGTAGTTTTTGATGTGCGGGACCATGCCCGGCAGATAGGTACCATTTGGACTGGTACACATGGGGAGATGATTAGTTCAGACCTCTGTGGGGCTGAAGAGCCCATCAAATGGTTGTTGAGACCCCGTTAGAGGGGCAGATATGGGACAATGTTTGACCGAGGTTTTGCACCGGAGAAGAAGAGGACGTTTCACCAGAGGCACTTTGGCAGAGCCCGACCTAGGGGGAATGAACCCTTTTCAGTGGAACATTGGCCTTGGAAGGCTCAGAGCGCCCCCATCCTTACCATGAAATCATCCATCTTCATGGTCATTCTTGGAGGCAGACTAGGCAGCAGTGGCACGTGTAGCATGTTGGAGAGGCCCCTGGGGGGTCAACATTTTTCTCTTGGATGCCTCATCTACCCTAAAAGGGGCTAGCGCCTCCCTTGAAGGGGATTTTACCTTTATTACAGCTCAGTTAGGGTTTTAATTTGACATTTTAATGTAAAAACAGTATGATTTTGGTTTAAATCCTTGTCGGCTAATTTTTATGACCTAAATTTAACTAAAGGTCATTGATATTGTATATATTGAGGAGTTTTATCCTCATTTTGACATAACACAACACTCACTCTCCTAGTGAGGTCTGATTTTTGCACCCTACTTGGGTATTTGTTCTCTTTGAGTGAGGTGCACTTGTTGAAGGAAGGCATTTCTTGGCATTTTTGGCATTTCTCTTGAAGGAAGGTTTACAACTAGGGTTTGCAATGTTATTTCATCATGATATGTAAGTGTTTTTTCTGCAAAACTTCTTAATTGAATGGTTGTAGTCTTATATTCTTGCATTTATTATAAACTTTTCTGATTTTAAAACCCTAGGGGACAAACACACAAGTAGGTCATTGTCTCATGTCCCCTAAAAGAGAAATTTTCAGCCATTGAAGAAGGAAGGAAGAGCCTAGACATTTCTACACTATTATTGCTTCTTTCCCTTGTGCTAGTCGTACCTTTAAAAGTCAAGAAGGAGGAGACGTCCCAGGCCTAGGTTATCTACACCTAGGGCCGTCATGCTTCTAGGGTTTGGTGATAGGGTCTTTCCTTAGCAACACTCTCCCTTACCACACTCTCGTGTCTTCATTTATCTTTTATGCTAGCCATTTTTCCAAGTTAAACCTAAGGAAGGAGGAAAGAGCACAAGGCCTTGCTTAAGCAACACTAGAGTGAGCCTCTTTCCCCTAGGGCTTTATTTCTGGGGCCCTACCATTGCAGCACTTTAGAACCCTTCCCTCTAGTCCTTAGCCTTTTTCCTTCAACCTTTGCATCATCTCTTAATTTGACTCCATTTACCCTTAGGCACTGATCTTAGTCCTCCACCGTTGAAGTGATAGTAGTCAAACAAACTCTTAAAACCTTTGCTAAATTGAAACCCTAACTAACTACTAACCCTAATAAGGCTGACGTCATCCTTGGTTATTCCATCTTGACGCAACAAGTTCTCTTTATAGGCAATTAGATGGTGGTTTAAATAATTTATTGAATAAGGGATTGATTGGACACACCGATTGCTACATCATCTTGGTATTTATTGATGAATTGATATTATTTCATTGTTGTATTAATAAACATTGATATTGTCAATATCTATTGCTTACATATTGATATCAGATAGTTATATGAAGTACTAACCCTTTGAATCATAGCCTACATGTATTGGTCTATTGTTTCTTAGTTCCGGGCAGGTGTTCTCGTTTGGGCCTACACTTCATTATTAGTTGTTTAGCTCGACTATCTACTCTTGGTGGTGACCTGTGAAGAGGGAATTTCACTTTGACCTTTATACCTTAGCCTCTTCAAAACTCTAGGTTACCAGGGACGTCTCCCCTAGGCCTAACCTCCCTAAAGATAAAGAACCTCCCCATCGTGGTGACATTGGGTGGGGTAGGTTCTTGTTACACCAGTTTGGCCTCTATCTTCTAGCCTTTTGACCTAGCTACAAACTATGCGATAACATGTCGTATTAAATCCTAGAGCTTGACGAACAAACGAAAGGATGTGCTTTATCCAACGGCGACTCATTATGCTGCCAAATAAAAAGAAAATACTTTTCCCTTCCTCTTTTTGGGGTATATTTGATCTTTTTATCTTTTTCAATAATTTTGGAAAAAGAATAAAATAATGCTATGTTACAAAGGAGGAACCGAGTGTCGCAAACATACTATTTCCAAGCGCATGGAACATAGGGATGCTCAAGGCAAAGGGACATATCTAAGAAAAGGACACTCGGGAAAAATCCTCTAGGGGCCAAAGGTGTCAAGACGCAGAGGCAAAGTGCTACAAGGATTGCGTATAAGGCATGCTTCAGATGGTTCAGTTGAGAGCAACATGGAGCTGGCATTTAGACCAAATACGTAGGTATGAAAACGCGGTTAATAAAACACACAATGGTAACATCCTTCGATGTAACTTTAACGATCCCATAGAAGGTAAGCTTGGCAGTTTTTCATATTTAGAGAGTTTGAAAAAACGTAAAAGGAGACTCCGCTGGGGTACCTTTTTCGAAGATATTCTAGTCAGCTCGAATAAGGGGTAAACTAGCACCGACCAGATGTCTATTCAAAACCATTTTAATGAGTGTGATAGAGACAAGATCACTTGGCAATTTTTTCATTTTTAAGGAGTCTGAAAAAAGCTTAACTATGGAATCTGTCAGGAATGTTCTTCTGGACCATTTTAACGAGTGTGAAAGAATAAGGTCACTCGACGATCTTTTCAATTTTAGGGAGTCTGAAAAGAGCTTAACTATGGACTCCGTGGGGGTTCCTTTTTCGTAAATTTAGTCCCTCAG
>SNQJ01S0174929.1:0-20170 GCA_010110895.2 Picea sitchensis | reverse complement strand
TAGACTACATAGGTTTATTGACTATTATTGATAGGGGGAGTTGCTGCTGAAATGATACATCTTTGCAAGTGATTTTCTTTTCTCAGGGGGAGTATGGTTGATTCCTTTTCCATAGATGTCAAAAGGGGGAGAAGAAATTTAAAGTTTTCCATCAATGCCAAAGGGGGAGTTTGTTTGCAGGGCTTGCAGTTTGCACAGGACTTGGTTTTTTTCATTAATGTCAAACTTTAAAATGCCAAAGGGGGAGTTTGTTAATTAGTTTGCATAGGCACGGTGGTTCCTAATTTGGAGATTAGCATGCCTCTTGACATACCGAAACGCGAAACTGAGAAGAACCCAAGAGGTGAGCTTTTGGCTATAACTCGAGGTCACATGTGAAACGAGCTTTGGAAGAGGAGTCAATACCCTTATCTTGAATTTCAGAGATCAGAGATTAACCAGTACATGATAAGTCATCCTAAGTGATGTCACTATGATACATCATTTCGGGAGTTTCTGTTTCAGGATTTTTACATGATAAGCAAAAACTCCAACATCACGAAGTCCCGAATGCCAAAATACCGAAAGGGACATACGTCACATGATCTACAATTTTGAAAGTTTTGAATTGTTGAAGGTCATGAAGACCTGATGGCCAAAGTACCAAAACCCCGATAGCCATCCATATCGATGAATGATTATGTCATATCCGTTGAATTAAGCATTGGAGGGGTAATATAAGAGTTGTATATGACCGTTGATTTGTCCCCGAGAAGTTAACAAGAATCATTCAATCTATATCCATCAGATTAAATGTGAAGCCGTCAGATCATTTCGGGGATCTTGACTTGGAGTGTCGAAACACTTCATCACAAAAATGCCGAAATGCGAAACACCGATATGCCGAAATGTCGAAATGCGAAAATGCCGAAATGTCGAAACGCTAAAAGATGAAATGTCGAAAGGGACTATTGTGAGTCTCGAAAACCCGAAAGGAAAAACGTCGAAATTTCGTCAGCCGTTAGATTAAGAAAAGAAGGGATCAGATTATGAAGTTTTGTGGACCGTTGATCAAGATCCATTTCAGGGATCGCAACTTGGAGTGTCGAGACACTTCATCACAGGAATGCCAAAATGATGAAATGCGAAACGCCCAAATGCTGAAATGTAAAACTCATTTTAGTTAAGCCCATGGTCATAGCCAATGGGCATATGGTTTAAGCACAAGTGTCTTGCCGAAGCGCTCGAGGGTTATTCTATGCTGAGACAAAACAAATGTATGATCATCGAATGATGCTGGTTAAATATTTAAACTGATCGTGTGGCTACTGTTCTTCTTGAGGCCTTGACTAATAATAATCACTGTAAGGTAGTTATTCAGTTATTGTAATTGAATCTTCGAAGCCTGAGGGTTCAACTGTACACTCTAAATGTACAAGGTAGAAATAAGTGAAATTTTGCGAGATGAATGTTGGTGTGTATGGAATTAATGGTACAGCTGTATCTATAAGGTAAATTCATTTCTGTAAATGAATATAAATCTGAAATAAAATCATACAGGTACAGTGAGAAGAAACTATGAAAATATAACAAAAATCAAGGGGAGAAGAATGGATTTTGATATGATTATATAAACAGAGAGGACTTGAATGATGAATACTTTGCCAGAGAAGATAAAGAGTTGTTTTGCAGGTTCTTAGTAACAGAGAAGGATTCCAGGGTGGTAGGGAGGAGCAAAGGGAGACTGTAAAAGTCTCCTGTACAAGTTGGTGCTTGTACATCTGGGAGTTGTAGCTTCCATTCAGTCGATGCTGAAGAAATAGAGGTAGCAGCCTCATCTGGGTTGTAGCTCAGATAAAATAAGAATGTAAAGAGGATTTAAAGCTTTCCTTTCATTCATAAGAAGAAGAGGCTTTTCCCTTTTGGGTTTCCTCATGAAAAATCATTTTGTCACTGTTTCATTTATGTGATTGTATATTTATTGGTTAGATGTATTACTGCAAGTTAAATGTTAAAGGCATGATTTATTGATTAATAAGTAATCTTCTTATAAAATGAAAGAAATTTTATACAATTGATTCACCCCCCCTCCCCTCTCAGTTGACTTATCTTGTACAATAGTGTGGACCATGGTTTCATCGATATCAAAGGTGTTTTCTACCTTTATTTTTCTCATCTTGGTATTTTTTATTACTCTGTACCTAGATTTGTACCATTTTAGATGCAATTCTATATGAATTTTCCAAGACTTCTCATATATGTACCCATCTATATCATAGTTTTTGCAATGACTATTGGGATATTTCTTATTTCAGGTTGTGGTTGTGATATTTTTACCTTTTTCCTTGTTGGTCTATTCTTGGACCTTTTGTTGTAGGCCCTTCTTGAAGTCCAACTCAATGTAGAAATATTGTTTGCTTTCCCCATCTATGATTTTCACAGTTTAAGTTGTAATTACCTTTCGATATGGTTGAATAGGCCTCCATGGTACTCCACTACTACCCCATGATTTTTTTAAGAGATACTCAACATGATGGTTAGCTTCCAAAATTTGGACATATTCTTGAACTCTTTGTCCTTATTCTTTCCAAAGGTATTTCCATTTCATGAGTTGTTCTTATTTTTAGTATATGGGATGAAACTATGATTTCTACAATTCCTTGAAATATTTCCATTTTGTAACCGTGGGATTTTTTCCTAGCTTCAAGGAATACATATAAGTCTCCCATCACAACTAAGCATGTTCAAACATTTTTAAATAGAAAAAAAAATGTTGTGAATTTTTTATATTGGGTGGGTGCACAAAGATGGTTCCTTTCTTCATTGCAATAAGAATTTGTGCTTCTTGTCTTTTTATGAACATGCACGAACTTCAGGAACATGCCCAAAATAGTTTTTAAATATCCTTGGCCCCCACTGAAGATACACGTAAAATACTCAATATTCCATGTTTTTTTTAATTAAAACAGCATGCATGTGTTAAAAACATGTGTGAATTTCTTAGCGTGAATGCATTAAGAACATGTGTGGGTTCCTATCTATAAAAACAATAAAAAAAATGTGAATTCCTTTTCTTCATTTTTTCTCACCAAACCATGGTATTTTTTCCTCCACCAATGTGAGAACACTTCATTATCTAGGTGCAAAATCAACAAGGAAAATTAGGGATCATAGATAGGCATACTCAATATTTTGTAAAGAGAATCTCTCATTTGTATATTTGATCAAATGCCATTTTTATAAATTTATAAATTTACATTATTTTAAAGAAAATTTACATTATCTTAAATGTCACTCTTATTGAATTTTTCCTCCTTTCTCTTTTCTCCCTTAGATATTTTTATTTTTTCTTATTATTTCTTCTTAGGTTTATAAGGTATCTATTCCAACTTTTTGTTTATAATAATGCTACTTATTTATTTACTTCACTACAGGTTGACACGGGAAGAATTCCGTTCAACAGATAGGGGTACGCCATGGTACACGATCCCAATTAGACTTTGCATCATTTGGTTTAGGAGACCCATCCGGATTCTAACCCAACTTCCATTACTAGTTGGGGGGTGATTGAATGGTTATGGATGTTATGGAGAATGTAGATGCAAACCAACTACTTGCATCTTATGAAGATTACACATATTTGATATCATCTTGTGTACATCGGTGATAAGGTGGAGGCTGTTGAGTTGGTGAATGTTGTGTTGAGAGGTATTCCCAAATCTTGGGAACCATTCATGGAGGGGATCTGTGTAGAATACAAGTTACCATACTTTGATATATTATGCATTGATTTCATCCAGGAGGAGACCCGATTGGTGTCTAGGAATAATATGGATGATATGGTGAAGAGTAGCATTGATGAGAACCACGCCCTCGCAGCTCGCACTAGGAAGGGAAGAAAAGGTTATCCATGCAAGAGAGGTTCTTCTTAGAGAAGGGATTCTCCTGAGAGAGAAGCATCTCCATAACTGAGGTGGAGGAAGGATCTTAGTAAGATTACATGTTTTGAGTGTCATGAATTTGGTAACTATGCTTCACAGTGTCCACACTAGAGGGGAAGAGGATGAAGGAAACATGCATCAACAACATAGGTTTATGAGGTTGCAGACAAGTTCTAAAGGCTGATCTTGTTGGTCTCCACCCTTTGAGGTGCAGTATCTAGTAGGGGGACTTGGTTGGTGGATAGAGTGGATAGTAGAGTATCTTTCCACATGACAGGTGCTAGAGAGTTATTTGAGACTTTCACAAAGAATGGATCAGACTTGTGTCTGGATCTTGGAACATAAGCCAAGTATGCAGAACATGGATCTGGTACAATATTGTTCCAATTGGAGTCAAGAGAGGTGTTGAGTTTGTCTAATGTGTTATGGGTGACAAAAATTAGAAGGGGTTTTCTCTTAGTCTCGAATATTGAGAGAAAGGGATACCACATATTTTTTCAAAGGGGATAGGTGTTGTTTGTTCCTAAATGCTATAACTTCATATCAATGGTGATTCTTGGAGTTAGGGAGGGAAACCTATATAGGCTGAGGGGTCAACCTATGTTTGTTGTGGCTATTAGGAGTAGAGAGATAGATGAGGAGGAGAAGGTAGATCCTCTAGTGGTGAGGCAGGTGGCCCTACCAGTAGCACAGAGGGAGCAAGTGGCTCCACCATTTGTGAGGTAGGTGGCCCCACCAATAACACATAGGGAGTAGGTGACCCCACCAGTATGAAAGAGGGAGAAGGTGGCTCCACCAATGGCGAGGAAGGTGGCCCCACTAATATCATAGAGGGAACATGTGGCTCCACCATTGATGAGGCAGGTAACCCCACCAATAGTGTCGACTCATAGGAAGATAGAGTTCATAGGGAGTCAATCCTCGGGATCTAGTAGGAAGGATCATCCTCCCAAGACTATTCATATGATATTATACTTCAAAGGAGGTTAGTAGGTTCAAAGGGAGAATATGGCTCTACAGGTTGTCTAGAATCAGAGGGAGTCAAGTTTCATAGAGATAATGTCTACTCAAAGGGAGCCTAGTCTTAAAGAAAGTTAGTTGGCTCAGAGTGAGAGTCAGAAACTTAGCGGGATTTCCCCTTCAGATTCATATGGGAGAGAGGAATCTTCTAGGACCAAAATTTGGGTATCATGGTTTGAGGATACTAGACATGGGGTATAGAGGAAGGAGGTTTCTAGGAGCTATGTTCCCTCCATGGAGGATTTAGTTGTTTCACCAATTTTTTCTATTGTGACATAGGAGGTAGTCAGTTATGAGGAAAGAAGAGTAGGGTTTGATTCAATCACAAAGGGAGTAACCAATGAGACATATTGGACAATAGAATTTTCTTCAGTGACTGAGGATGTATCCAGTCAGGAGGACTGGAGAGAAGGATCTACTTCGGTGATAGAGAGAAAATCCAGTCAAGAGGATTGGAATGTAGCTATGGTAGAGAAGACATAGTCACTTCTAGTATGGGAGACATAGGTACATTCAGATGATGATGGAAGGTATACCTCCCTCGCTAAGAGGGAATGTTGGTTGTTGTAGCTTTGGGAGGTACTCCCAAAATAGGCCAAAGTGTTAGGTATGTGGGAATATTTGTTGGCACAATACTAGCCTTTTGTTTTAGTGAAATTGGTCCCAGAATGATGCTAAGGCCTCATGGGAAATTTGATGCGATTTGTGGGCTTATGATGGGTTGTCACACCCATAAAGAGGAATAAAGTATTATAATTAATTGTTGAGTATAGAAGGAGTTCCTAAACTAACTCATTGTAATTGCATATAAAGGAAAGATGTCATTGTGACATTGGATTATTGTGGAATAATGGAGTTAGCATAAGTGAGTCTACACTTGTGCTAGGTGGGTTGGTGTTTTCAGCAAAGGGAAATTCTTCATGGTGGAAAATATGTCCTAGGGTTGAGGACTCTCTATTTTTTGTTCTTGGAAAGGCAAAGTACAACACAGATGTGGGAGAGAGAGGCATCTATAGGAGGAAGAAAGTGTACAAGTGGAACAAGTCATATGGAAGGGTCCGTACATGGGTTTTAGTGGGAATAGTCGCATATGTACATGGGTTGCAGTGGGAATAGTCACATACATATGCAGGTTGTAGTCGGAATAGTCATGTACATCCATACAAAGATTCTTGGGAAGGTGTAGGTCAGTATAGGACTAAAAAGTGACGTCAGCAAGTCATAAATGTGGTTTGCGACAGATTTGTGGGAATAAGATATTTCTAGGATACTGTTGAGGTTTGATTTTTTTATTTGAATATCTATTGGAGGAAAAGGTTGTCCTTAGATTTTGGTGATATTTGTACTGGCTGAGAGGATAAGGTTGTCCTTAGATTTGGTGATATTGTATTAGTTAGAGGGTTGGTTTTTCTCTCAAGATTTGTGAATTTGATAAGGTTACAAGAACATAAATATTTTGTCTCATATGTGTTGATGATTCATCTATGATCTTTTGTGTTTCTGTTGCATGTAATTTCAATCAATAATTTTCAGTGTAAATTTATTCAGTGATAATTGTTGATGTTTTTGGTAGCATCGAACAGGTACTTCCACATAGGAATGTGTTTTTCATGTGGAAGTAGTTGAAAATGTTATAGTCTTGAGTTTACTTTAGTTATAAGTAATTAATTAAAGTAAAATTGTATTTATTAGTGAATTGGGTTATTTAAGGACATGCTTAGCATGCAACATGTAATCTAAATCTTAAGTGGTTTTGATAAGTAATCTCAACCGTAGATAACTTTGGATGTTAAAAATAGATTGTAACTCATGATTATAAAAGCAAGGTTGGGGTAAAGGAGAAGTCACTTTGAGAGGAATTCACTTGGTGAGAGACCAAGGTAGTGAGTTGTGAGAGATACATGTGTGATAGACTTGGTGAGAGACCAAGGTTGAGGATAGAAAAGAAGGACTTTTGCTAGTAAGGAGTGGAGGAGCAAAGAAGGAATTTTCCTTACACTAGAGTGAGGAGATATCACTAATTGGGTGATTCAATATCTTGATAAGTGGAGAAGGATGTTCACCTAGAGGTCATATAGGTCAAGGAGGAGAGAGAGAAGAAGAAACCACATCTGGATTTCAGAAGACATAAGCACAGGGAAGAGAAAATTCATACGGATCTTTCGGTACATTCTTTTTGTACACATATGCAGATCTCAATGGAGACAATAAAAAATATTCCTAGGTTAGAGAAGGGAAAGTCGTGGATGTTCGCAAGTCAGAGAAAGGACAATCACATATGTATTGGGAAATGTGTTGGTACAAGGTAGTACAATAACAAAGGAATTTCCAGGTTTGTGTGCAGTGTATAATTCTCTCAGTGGGCCATTATCCCTATTACGAAAGCCCTAATTTGACCTTAATAAAATAATCATTGGATTAGTTTTCCCTCCGGGGTTTTTCCATGTGTTTACAAAACATTATTGGTGTTTTTATGTTCTTGATTTGATTTTCTTTTTATGCTTCTATTGCATGTTTCGTTGAGTAACCTAGTTGTTCTTTAATTCAATAAGTATATTTTTATTGGAATTAACTGCCCAGTGCCAGGTTAAGGGAAATTTCAACATGGTATCAGATCATACCTAGGGTTTAAATAAGATCTCAACAATAACACCTAGGGTTTTACTATTACATCACTATGAAGTAATTTCCATATCTAAAAAATAGTCACATAAGAGTGTCTGTGAAAATTCACAGGTCCTTCCTAACATCTATCACCATGGTTTTTGTGATCATTTATGGGGGGATATCTTGGTGACTAAGAATTTTTTTTTTTTTTTTTGCAATTTTTCATGAGGCCTTGTCAATTCAGAATGTCTTTATATTGGCCACCTTTCTGGCCTTGGAGGGAATGAAGAGTCTAAATCCAAGTTCACCGAGTGGGAGGTGCCCATCAGTGAGATGAGATTATGCTAATGATCCTACAATCTTTGTATCCATGGGTGAACAATCATTATTCAATGATTCTTCATCCCATTTCCTTTGATCCTCCTCATTTTCTTTTGTTGTTATCTCATTTGTTTCTATCTTCTCTTTTGTTATTTTTTTGGTGTTGCTTTGGCCTCCAATCTTCTGTCACATGGTTTTTGTGATCATTGATGGCGGGGCTCTCCTGGTGACTGGAAGATTCTTTACTGGTTGTTGTACAATTTTTCCTAAGGCATTGTCAATTAGGAATGTCTTTATATTGACCACATTGCTATCCTTGGAGGGAATGAATAGTCCCAATCAAAGTTCGGTGAGTGGGAGGTTCTCACCAGTGAGAGGGGATTTTGTTGATGACCTTACAATATCTATACACATGGGTGAAGCATAATTATTCAATGCTTCCTCATCTTGTTTCCTTCACTCCTCCTTGGTTTCTTTTGTTGTTATATTATGTGTTTCTCTCTTCTCTGTTTTTTTTTGTTTTCAGTGCTACTTTTTCCTCCGCTTCTACTTTTCCTTCAACTAATATCTGGGCCTCTACCGCTATAGTTTCCACTTCTTTCCATTTTTGTTCAGACACATCCTTCTTTTTATTTTGTAAATTTTCCTTTTTTTTTCATTTCTTGACCATTGTTGCTTCCTTTTCTTCTTTCTTTTTTCTCTTCTCTTTCTCTTCGACTTATTTTCTCCTCTTGTTTTATTTTGCTTCAACAACTTCAACGAATTTTCCTTTTCTTTCTTCCTTTGCGACTTCTACTGATTTGGAGGTTGAATCTGTGATTGTGGTTGTATATGTTTTTTCCATGGTCACTTTTATCTATAAAATTCCATGCATATTCCAATGGAATAGTTCGTCATAACAGATCTAATAAATAACCAAAATCTTTACTATTAAGGTTATTTTTCCTTTAGATGTCAAAATTTTGATTACTCGATTTCTTCCTAAAAAAAGGTATGAAATAGTTCAAATGTGAAAAATAGAGAAAATAAATAAATACACACACCATCCACAAGTAAACACAAGATATTACCTGGGAAACCTAGTATGAGATAAAACGCAGCTAGAAGGTGAGGGTGCTCTACTTTTTTTTCTCTGGTATAGAAATGACGCAAGTACAAAGAAAGAGACACTCTCTATGGAGTTTTCTTTGATCCGTGGCCTGTATGGATGATACATAATCTCTCTTCCTCTATTATTCTCATAGAATACCACTCTTAGATGTTTTTATCAACTATGGAACAAGATACAATGAAAAAGAATGGAACCCCTTCTACTCCCGGTGGCCCAGTATTTAACATATCTTGATATGCATCTAGGGATAGGGTTTGGAATTCCTCAACCTTCAATTGTGATAAAGTTTTGGACCTTCTATAATATTCTTGTAAATTCCACTACTTGGATATCCCCACATGTCTAAGTAATGGAGGTTGACTTGGTATCCACTCGCACCACAGTGATCAATATGGTTGGTCAACTTGTGAGAGGCATAACTTTCTCATACGAACTCTTATTAATGAATGATATGCACCATTGGAAAGGTATCAATGTGTAGAATATAAAATATTCCTCCATAGTAAATTTTGGACCAAAAAAATGTCATTTGATGCCTAAAAATTGCTCTGGAATATTTCAAAGGTTTTATTAGACCCAAATTTCTAAATTTGGACCAGCTGCTAAAATGGCCCTACAAGCTTATTCCTCCAATTTTCCCACCCAGAAAATACTAAGATAGGTGAAAAATAATATAATGATCCAACATGAATCATACCTCCCCATTTTGGGATCCCTTTTTTCCCAAAAATCTTTATTGAATGAGTTGAGGAAATGTTTCCTCTACCTTCTCCCTCGAGTACTACTTTTCTTTGCCTAGAAGTTGTCCTTTCAACCCAATGTGCCAAAGTTCATGTTGCCCCTATATTGTAGTTCTGGACCACTTCTACAAAACTTTGCCCTTTTCTAGATCTACTTGAGCATTTGATGCTAATTCCTCTATGGAAGGTAGGACCTGGTCCTCCTCTTGATCCAACATGGAAGGTTCATCGATTTTGAAATTATCCACATTCAATACTGAGTAAATGTGCATGTATGCTAGTAGACTAATTTTGTAGGCATTATCTCCCACATTTTCCAATACCTCAAAAGGATCATACCCTAGAGTCTTGATCTTATTATCAAGACCCTGTAGCCTTTCCTTATTTAGCTGCAACCATACTGTGTCTCCCACTCTAAATTTCCTCTATGTTCTATGTTGGTCATTCCTAGCCTTGTACTTTTCATGTGACTGCTTCAATGTCTCTTGTACTTGCAAATGGATTTTCCTGATCTTCTCAACATTTTTTTTTCTGCTTTTAATGCATCTCTTGTGAGGTTCTCCTTCACTCGTTGTTGTCCATATACAACATATAAGAGTGAAAGTGGAAAATACCCAAAGCAAGTTTCAAAAGGTGACTTGCCAATAGAAGTGTGGACTACTCTATTATAATAGTATTGTATATAGATCAAATTTTCATCCCAGGTCTTTGGATTCTCCTAATTGTAACCCCTCAAAAGATGCACCAAATTCCTGTTGATTACTTCTATCTTCCCATATGTCTATGGATGGAATGTTGTGGACCTCTTCAACTTAATGTCCATATTCGCCCACAATGTAGTCCAAAATGCACTAATAAATTTGGTATCCCTATCTGAAATGATGCTCCTTGGTATCCCAAAGTGCACCCAAACTTGTTCAAAGAATAATTGTTTTTCTTCCTATCCCTTGATGGTATTTTTACAAGGAATTAAAATGCACCATTTTTTGAAACTGTCAACTACCACAAATAAATAGTCATGTACCTTTTCATGTGGTTAGTAAATCTCCCACAAAATCCATGGAAATTATTTCCCAAGGTTGAGTGGGTACATATACACGATGGTACAACAAAGTATAAATCCTCTAATATATTTTGCTACATATTCTTGCATTCTGAGCCAATACACATACCTTTGTAAATTGACAATTGTCTTCCCAACACCAAAATGTCCTACAACCTTAGATGTTTGAGCCTCTTTGATAATATGTAGTTTTTCACCTTTAAGGACATAGAGCTTATCAATCTTATAGAGTAAACCATTATGGGTAAAATTTTATGTTTATGCCTCTTTGTATGCATCATGGGTAAAATATTCTATGTGCATTGAAGTTGCCAAATATGTAGTGTTGAATGTGGGTGGATATGAAAGAATTTCTGCCAACTTGTTTGTGCAACCCTTGTTATACTTGAAACCCATCCACTTGTAATTCTGGGTTTGTTGTAGCTTAATCTAGGCCTGCAAATATTGTAGTGGTTGGTGATCTATTTGGATGATGGTCTCCTTTCCCATCAGATAGTGGTTCTACTTTTTGATAGCTTGTACCAATACATATATATCATTTTTATAGGTAGGGTAGTGGATAACTACCCCATGAAATAGTTCATAATTATATTATACGAGCCTTCCTCTCTGCATCGGGACCACTCCCATGGCATACCTACTTTCATTTGTCTCCACTTCAAAATGATTCTGCAAATTTGGTAGTGCGAGAAATGGTGCTTGACCGATCTTTATTTTTAGTCCATAAAAGGCCTTGTGTTGATTCTCTCCCCACTAGAAACTCTTACCACTAGTTTTTATGGCATGGAGTGGTGTAGCTATCACTGAAAATGAAGCTACGAACTTCAACAAGTATTTTTATGCCCCCCAAAAAAATCCTAAATTCAATGAAATTTGTAGGAAATTTCCATTTCATGATGGCCTCCATCTTTGCACGATCTATCTTGAGATCCCCTCCACCGATCACATACCCAAAATACACCAAAGACTGCTAAGAAAACTCACATTTCTTGATATTGGCCAACAACTGGTAATTTTTCAGAGTCCGTAACACCTGCATAAGATCTGATATGTGCTCATCCTAGGTAGCATTACAAACTAGTATATCATCTAAATGAAAAATAAAAAATGAATCTAAATAAGGGCACAAAACATCATTCATTAATGTCATAAATGTAGCGTGCACATTGCATAAACCAAATGGCATAACCAACCACTCATGCAAACCTTTCCTTGTCTTAAAGGAAGTATTCCAGGTATCTTTTTCTTTGACTTGTACTTGGTGATATCCTGATTTCAGATCTAGGTTACTGACGTACTTGGCATGTTTCATCTGGTCCAATAGATCATTGATCCTAGGTAGAGGGTACCGATTTTTCAATGTAATCTTGTTCAATTCCCTATAATTGATACACATGCTCCAAACCCCATCCTTCTTGGGAACAATTATGATGGTGACCCACAAGGTGAGTTACTTGGTCGAATGACACCCTTCTCCAACAACTACTGCAACTTATTCTTCATTTCATTTGATCCCAGCATGGACTATCTATACAACCTAATATTGGGGAATGGGGAGGAGTCTATCAATAACTATACTTCATGCTCCATATCCCTCTTGGGTGGTATCTCTTTAGGCTCCTTGAAAACTCCTTTGTATTCCTATAGAAACTCCTCCAAATGATTTTTCTTCTCTTTAGTACACCCCTCTAAGGATTCCCTCACTCTCATTGAATCATCATTAGACTAATTTTTTCTTAAGAAAAAAAAAACATATGTGTTACTAGAACTAATCAACTTATTGGCTTGGTTGGCACTTACCAGTGAGATATTTGAATTGCCTTTATGCACATTGATGATGTAGTAATTCCCATTCTTGATCGGTCAGTATTTTTTGTGTCTTCACATGAATATTTCATCCCTCGTATATATGCAAGGGATTCCAAACACTACTCCAAATACATCATGGGGTACTACGTCTAATTCCACTTCATCAATAAAATCATCACTTATAGTAAATTTATTATTACACTATTTCATTACCTTTATCTCTACATCCTTGTTTACCTAACCCAATCGATAGGGGCTAGGATGATCGTGAACCTCAAATCCAAGATTTTTGACTAGATCTACTGCTATGAGATTATCCTATGAACCAGAGTCGAACAAAGCATCTATCTTGGTCTTCTTGACCTGAATCTTGATGTGGGCAAGATTGGTCATCTCCTTCTCTTCTCGGTGATGAGGATACTCAGATTCATCTCCTTTTGCACATATTTGCAGTAAATATTTTCATCTAAATCTAAGCTAATTTTAACCTGATTACTTGAATTTGTGGCTAAAAGGTTATTTTCCTTTCCATCCTTCTTGTGATTCTTTAGGTTCATATTTAGATGTAGTTTCCAACATTTTTCCTCAGTGTGGCCATCAATGTCGTAGTGTTTATAATTTCCTTATTTACAGAGAATTAATGTTACTTGTGTTCTTTTAATTTATTACCAGTAACATATATATATATCATGTACTGAGAAGTATAAACATAAACAAGAGACAAAAATAACATAAGATATTTATCCTAGGAAAAACTCAGCAACCTTTCTTAGATATATTATGTTCACAAAGTAAGTACACTCATATAAACCCTACCACAAAGGATAGTTCAACCAAAAATGCCACCACAGCTATAGAAACAACACCACACCAATGTAGTGTGCCTCCTCAAGGAGTAGCGCACAAGAGAGAGATACCAAAAGACTGAACAAGAAAGAACCAAATCATTGCTGCTACTGCATCCCATTCTCCAAACTTTCACCTTTCTTCTGAGTGGATAAGAGAGTGTGAGTGTGTGTACAAATGAGGTAAGGTGCCTCCTTATTTATAGTCTTCATGTCCTTCTCGCTGGGTCGACTTCTATTCTAGGAAGGTGTCTTTTCATTATACTTTATTCTTCTGGGCCAAATTCTCTTCTAGAGTATTTCAACATCTGTCCAATGGATCTCTTACTTCTGGAATCTTCTCCACATCTATGAAAGTTCATCTAGGAGGGAAAGTTACTCTTGCATCTCCCAAAACATAAAAAATCCCTCTTAGCTAGGGAGGCATATTTCACGATGTCTTCATGGTAGCACACAACTTCCACAATGCCATATGTGTCTCGAATCGTCTATTATAGTATCTCCAATCATGTAGCACTCATGTACTCTCCAAAGACACAATGTCTCTCTTCTGCAATCAAATGATAACTACACAAGATACTACCATACAATACAAAAGTCTCTATGATTATGCAACAATCAAATAGTGGCACACAACCACTACAATATGTTGTTAGTCATAATCATAGTATGCCACCTCCATGACAATGCAACAATCATCTAGTAGCACACAACTACTACAATATTCCCTTAGCCATAGTCAGGATCTCTATTCCTATGCAACAAACAAATAGTATAACAACACTACTACAATGCCATCAACCATAGTCATACCTATGATTATGAAACAATCAACTAATAACACACAGTTACTAAAATATTCCATCATTCTTAATCATAGTCGATGTCTCTATAACTATGCAACAATCAACTAGTAGCACACAACTACTACAGTATTCCATAAACCATAGTTATAGTCTCATATAGTAATAAGAAGATACTCCCATAGTCCTCACGACTACACGTGTGATGTTTCTTCTCTCATCGGGTCTGAAATTTCATTACCCCATTAGTTGCAAGACTGATAGAGGGAATCCTTGGCCAGAGGGGTTAGATGGTATGAGAAGAAACAAAACACCTCCCTCTCAATGAGAGCGTACATTCTACATCACACCAAGCTTGTCTCTGGAGCACCTCGAGTCTTTCTGCTCCTAGTTAAATCAACATGACTAATAGGAGAAATAATGCAGCTGAGATATTCACCACTAGACAAATTAGCATGGCTAGTCCTGTCAGTGAACGTATCATTCTCCCTTGGTCAAATTAGCATGACCAATTTGGGATAATTTCTACCCGATGCTACTCATCTGTGGATGTGTACTAGAGTTTCACAGCTCACTTCTGCATCATGTCTTGGATGAAGTCCTGCGAGAAACTTTCGAAGTCACACTGATTCATGGATTGAAATAATGGATGTTATATGATATGCCTCTACTATATTGAATGCCACTGATGTCTTCTCCCTTCTCATCCATGAGATCAAACTGATCCCAAAAATGAAGCAACATCCAGAAGTACTCTTCTGATCCAATGCACTCCCTGCCTAGTCAAAGTCTGTATAATGTGGGATCCATAAAATATGAATATGAATCACTTAGGAGCTTCAGATTTATTGTCATGGGTGTGGCCATGGACTTGTAGTCCATCATCCCGAATCTGTGCAAGGTCTCAATATTACATTTTCCTTCTCTAAGGAAAATCTCATTTGATCTCTACCACACCTCCAATCCCAAGAAATAATGCATCAAACCTAGATCCTTCATATTTAACTCTGAGGTGAGCTCCCTTTGAATCTTTACTCTCTCTGATTCTATATAATATCTGGATTCATATTCTCCATCTGCATGTGCTGACCATTTTTGAAGTTTGATCTCATATGAACTTTCCTGGGGAGGCTGCTCCTCTCTATTGGATCCTGAGTGCTCACTCCCTATGAAATATATCTCCTTCTGAGATGGTACTTGGTGAGGCTTCCTACCTCACAACTCGTGGAGCCATATTATCCTCATGATATGGCTCATCAATTCCATATATCTGTATCTCCTTTTCATTTTTCAAAGTATCATTCTTCCTAGTCACTATAATGATTCTAGGTATGCCCTTATTGCCAGAAGGTTATGAATTCATCCTCCTTGCTTCATTATATGGATGTTTACAATCATGTACACAAATATATGTATGGATAGTATGCTCCATATCTCATCTAGAGACCATCTAATGTTTCCTCTTGCAACCGTCATTATATCTCCCTCTCAGAGCTATCACATGTGACCTGCCTGAAACAAGAACAAAAGAAAACAACATCTCCTAGAAGAGAATAGATTCATATTGCAAAAAAGTGCATCATTAATTCTGAAAAATGAGCATTTATTGATATGAAAATCATACCAATACATAACAACATCAATAATAGAACTCTAAAGATCGTTATTCTAATTTGAACTGCAACAATATAAAATATCAAACTTGATATGCAAACCTAGATTTTAGTTGTTGTTGTCCCACTTATATTGTCTTCTATAGTTTCCTTGGTATTGTGCTTGGAAGCACTACTGGCTAAATGACATAATATTCATCCTTCTCTTAAACATATTCTACATGTGCATGGTGTATTTCCTTTCCCTTTTCATTTTTAAAAGGACATTGTGCGCCATAATGTCCCATCTCCTTATAGATGTAGCATATGATATTTGATGCATCCTTCTTGTGGAATGGTTTCTTAGGCTTCTTCGAGATTCCTTCCTCCCTTTCCTTTCTCTTCTTCACTTGGGCAGCAAGTGCTTGATTTTCATCATTAGTCTTTTGTGATTTGGATATCAACCTGGATTCCTCTTGGGTGTAGTCTTCCCATAGCTTGTTGAACTTGGGAAATTTCCTTCTGGCACAAATACCTTGAAAAAATGGATACCAGTATGAGGGAAATCTATTGAGTTTAGTAGTCACGAGTTCAACGTATTCTACTAGATATCCAATGGTTTCTATGAGGATACGTGATATCCTCATGAAATAGTTTGCTATTTTTTCTGAACTTTTCATGGTAACATTTTTGACTTGATGTCATAGAGTAATATTTCGATTGGTATTATTAATTTCATATATTTTGGTTAGGGAATCAAACATTTCCTTCCATTTCTTTAGTTCTAATACATTAGGTGTTAGATGATCCTTTATTGAGTCTGTCAATATCCTCTTGGCCTTGACTTTATTCTTCCTTAACTTTTCTTTGGCATCTTCTTCTTCTGGTTCTAGAAGAATCTGCTTGACATGATCCAATAAATAATTATATTCTATAATGAGGAGAACTCTATGCTTCCAGTATCTGAATTTTTATGCTCCACCCAATCTACTTCAACTCTCATTCTAGTTGACATTTTTCACTTGTAGAAACCCTAGCACTAAAAAACCTCAATTTTTCAAACTTCACCAAACTACACGATTAGGGTTTTAGGGGGTGTTCTAGGGTAGGGCGCATTGTTCTGTGAAAGAATTATCCCCAAATTCCTTGGTACAATTCTCAATGAGATTGACAAATTAATGTAGTTGGAAGGCACTAGAATGTGTTGTTGTAGCGATCTTCCTTCCAATGGTCAAATTATTTTGAAAGCAACAAGATTTGATACCATGTTATAATTTCCTTATTTATAGAGAATTAATGTTACTTTTGTTATTTTACTTTATTACCATTAACACATTTATATCATGTACTGAGCAGTAGCATCATAAAAAAGATACAAACAGAACACAAGAGATTTATCCTGGGAAAAAATAACAACTATTCTTAGATAGATTCCATTCACAAAGAAATTCCAATCAGATAAACCTTAGCACATAGGCTAACTCAACCAGAAATTCCACCATAGCTTCAGCATCAGCATCATAGCAAGGTAGTGCACCTCCTCAAGGAGTAGTGAAAAAGAGAGAGATACCAAACGAATGAACAAGAAAGAACTATGTCATTGCAGCTACTACATCCCCTTATCCAAACTTGCACCTTGCTTATGAGTTGATAAGAGAGTGTGAGTGTCTGTAAAAATTATCTAAGTCACCTCCTTATTTATAGTTTTCTTTTCCTTCTAGTTGGGATGACTTCAATTCTGGGAAGGTGTCTTTTCATTATACTTTATTCTTCTTGGCCAACTTCTCTTCTAGGGTATTTCAATATCTATCTAATGGATCTCTTGCTTCATAAATATTCTTCACATCTAAGAAATGGCATCTAGGAGGAAAATATCCTCCCACTCCCACCAAAACATCAACAACAGTAATTGCAATGGTTGATGGGATATTTACTTTGATGTGTAGTGGTTTTTGTCTTCTTATATTTTCCCTTATTCCAATTATTCTTCCCCTCCTTGGAAGCTTCCTGGTGCTCTTTCTCCTTCGAACCACTTGGTTTCCCCTTATTTTGGCCTATGTTTTCTAGGTATTGTGTAAAGTCCCTAAATACTTGAGGAGTACATATAATTGTTTTGGAGAGATACCCACCATGATGGCCATCTTTCTAAGCTTAGTGGTGTACTCATGTACACTCTACCCTTGCCTCTACCTGAAGCAGTTCCATCAAATCCATTAGTCCTCTACATAACCACTAGGGTAGAATTGGGACTTGATGAGGGTTTTGAAGTCCTCCCACCTAGTTACTCATGGATCCCCCTCCAACCTAAGTGTTTTTGTATGTATTTCCCACTAGGTTTAAGTATGGCCCTCTAACTTCAATCTAGCAAATGAAATCTTCTTCTCTTCATCTATATGGTGAACGCTAAAATAAACTTCTAGTTGTTGCAACCAATGATTCAATTTTAATGCATCGATCTCACCTTGGTTTCAATTTATGTCTACTTTATCTTCCATATTTAATCTAGACTTTGAAGGGTTCACGGGACTCAAACTTGGCTTCTCTTTTTCAGATTCTTTATGTGACTCCTTTCCTGAGTCTTCTTGATCTTCCAATTTCCCCTTCGATCTGTTCTCTTAGTTAGAGCCTCCATCATCTTCGATTGGTACAAGCTTGCTTGATAGAGCCACCATGAGGACATTCATATTTTGACTAATGTCAGAAAATTGTGCTTCTAACCGCTCAAATCTCTCTTCTGGTAGATCTCGAGGGTCATTATCAATAGACTCTTCCACCATGGATAGGGTTTCTACGAATTCTCTTTCAACTGATTCCTAGATCCTGCAACTTCCCACAAACACTCAAAAGAAAAACATGCTTTGATACCAATATGATCTGTAAGTTGTCATGGATATTCCACTGGAAAAGTTTATCACAACAGATGTAATAAATAACTGAAATATTTACTATTAAGGTTATTTTCCTTTAGATCTCAGACTCTTGATTACTAGTTTTATTCTTAAAGAAACGTATGAAATAATTCAAAAGCGAAAAATACAGAATAGAAATAAATACACATGCCATCCATAAATAAACACAATATATGACTTGGTAAACCCAATATGGGAGACAACCCAACTAGAAGGTGAGGTTGCTCTGCTCTCTTTTCTCTCGTATGGAAATTATGCAAGTACAAAGAAAGAGACACTCTCTATAGATTTTCCTTTAACCTGTGGCCTATATGGATTCTACATAATCTATCCTCCTCTGTTATGCTCACATAATACCATTCTTAGATGTTTTTATTATCTATGGAACAAGATACAATGAAAAATAATGTAAACCCTTCTCCTCCTAATGGCTCAGTATTTAACATATCCCAATAGCCATTTATGGATAGCATTTTGACTTCCTCAACATTAAATTGTGATACTGTTTTGGAACTATAATTTTCTTAGAAAATCCACTATGTGGCTAGCCCCACATGTCTAAGTAATGGAGGTAGACATGGCATCCACTCGCACCATGGTGATCAATATAGTAGGTCAACTTGAGGGAGGCATAACTTTCCCATACGAACTCTGCTTGACAAATGGTTTGCACTGTTGGAAAGGTATCAATGTTTAGAATATAGAATATTCTTGCATAGTAAAGTTTGGACCAAAAAATTACCGTTTGATGCCTCAAAATGGCTCCAAGAAATTCCAAACCGTTTTTTGGACCCAAATTTCCAAATTTGGACCAGCCGCTGAAATGGTGCTGCAAGTTGATTCCTCCAATTTTTCCACCCATAAAGTCCTAATATAGATGAAAAATAATATAATGATCCAATCCAAATCACACTTCCTCATCCTATTTCCTCTGCTCCTCCTCTCGAGATTTTCATTCGTCCAAAATTCTACCCAATGAGTTCCCATTTCGCCTGAATATGACCTCATTGTATGTTCGAGCATGAAAATGAATTTCAACTTCTTCCTACTAATTTGTCATGTATTCCCATTAGTGCTTGTGCCTAAGGCAGTGTTTCTTTACCATGTCCAGAGGTTCATGCCTCCATAATCTTTCCTCTCTGAAGTGGAAGGATATTAGTGTGTCCACTTCGGCTTGGTTTTGCTTAACATATTCAAAGGAATATGACCCATCCCATAATGGAAAAGGATGCCATATGTACTTCTTGTATCTGTATAGAGTTGTGCCAACTGCACCAACCACAGTCTAATAAGTAATTTATTGCAAGACCAACTTGTCTGGGATGAATATTGGAAGAAAATGTGGAGCTTTGGTGGTTCTGTATATTCTCAAATATGTTTTGTACTCCAAGAGGTACCATTCTCCTATTCTTTAGACTATCACTTGTTCC
>SNQJ01S0174928.1:0-20170 GCA_010110895.2 Picea sitchensis | reverse complement strand
TAGAATCTTACTGCATTATGATTATCCTTATAGTATCTAGATGCCTCGTGATGATCATCTCATGAGATACATTTATTTTTGTTGCATAGTGATTTTGTGTTATCTTGTCAGGACTTATAACTTAGGATAGATATCATATTTCAATGTCGATGATTGATGTACCACTTGACATCTTACACATCTTATGTATCAGTTTTATTTTCATATGCATGTAGCAATGTGTTTGTTTGATGTTGTTGTTGCTTTAAATGTTTAAAAATTTGTAAAATTTTGATTATTTTTGTATTTTTTTAAGTTTCCCGATAATTTCCAATAATTTCCCCGATATTGCCAAGAATTTATTTTCCAGACCCCCGACGATAAATTCCCGATAACGGTAAATGTAACATTGACCTGAAATGAAGAAACGAGTGATGTTGAATAGAAATAAAAACGCACAAATTCATTGTTTGCAATGGTTTTTAGGTGGACACTTGAAGGCTATTTGATGCATTAAAAGTTGCCAATTTTCCTGTCAAGGAATTCACTCAAAAATTGTGTGAATATTGATACAAGTCCAATATGAGATGAAAAGTTTATTGTCTTCCACAATTATAATTGCAAGTTGTTACTAGAGAGTACATGCAAAGGTTTCAATTTTTTCAATAGATTACCTCATACATTGGATGATGAAAACCATATCCCCATTGATAGTTGTTCGAGGATGTAACCCCAGTCTTTATGCAGTTAGAACAGATTTTGGTCACATGCTAGCTTATTTAATCATTAATTTTTTTTCAAAGAAAAAATCATAATTTCTATTCATTGAAGAAATCACATTCTTCTGGTGCTCATAATACAAAAGAGCAAGTGCAAGTGCTAATGACACTAAGAGTATAGATGCAAACTGCACTTACAAAAGTATAGGAGGAAAAATACCAATGTTGCAAACATCGTGGCCGAGGAAAATATATCCATTAGATTAGAAAACAAACTTGCTCGGTAACGCCGGTGTAAATATGAAAAATATGGAAACTTATAATAAACAAAAGATATTAGTTTTCATTTTTAAACATAGAAAGCAACAACAACATCAAATAAACATATTAACACATAAATATAGAAAAGAAAATTGATATAATAATAATAAAAATCTATTTTTAAGGTCCGCGGCTAAGCCACACCAAGTGGTGTATGGACCCTTAATTTTGTGGGACAAAGGGGCCCCTCATGTGATTTGGTAGTAAGAGGAAGTCTATGGAGTATACATACCCTACCTCTGGTTGAACTTGTATACATTTAAGATGTCTAGTGATACATCATACATCAAAACTAACATGTCCGGAACCCTGACGCCTGAGCCTCAAAATATCATCAAAATATAATAATGCATCTCATCATCATAAGTCATCTACAATAACAAATAAATACACTAGCGATTCGCTCTACCCCTTTTACCAGCAAGGTAATGGCTCAAGTAATGGCTCTTCCTCTAGAAGAAGGCCTTGGGGTTAACCTTTGGACTTCGAGTGTTAATAAAGAAGAAGCTAGACTCACGACATCCTTTAGAAGAAGGAGCTAGATCTGATGTCCTCGCTGAATTGATGCTACTACTAACTCCAGCTATTTGTGTGTTTGTCCCCTTTAACATGCAATGTCTATTAAGGTGGTGGCACACTCCAACTATCAATAGCCACCTCTTGTAAAGGTGTTTGCTCTAGAACATCCTCATCCTCTACCACTCATCCTGCCACCTCCTCCCTGTCTCCTCTATGACTACCCAATTTGGGAAGTGAGAGTCCGTGATAGGCTTCTCAGTCTCCACCCTCCAAGTGGTAGTGTTGTCAATACCATCCAACGAAGTGGCCTCTGTTAACCACCTATTATTTGACTAGAGTCCAACTCTATATTGCCATGAAGCTATGTACCTTGGGAACACAACCTTTTGAAGACTTTTGGTTCTACAAAGGCAATGAATTTTTTTTTTTTTTTTTTTTCCCCGACCGTCTTTTTGCCAATCCGAGAATGTAAAACCCAGTGTGGGATAATAATGTAATAGATTAGCATAGGTCATATTTGAGTTAGTTGCCTAGGACTTTATCGATGAGGGAAGTCCTTTCATCGAGTGTTTTTATCCTAAGGTAATTTTAATTACCCACTTGATTTTCATAATAATCCTCCAAGGAGTGGTGAAAGGTGTTCTAATGATCGAGCCCAATAGTTGACTAGGGTCTAAAGATATTGTAAATAGCCATGCTAGACATCTTCTAGAACCTTGTAGAATTCCATAGAGTTTAATAGTTTTTTAATTTATTAAAATTACCCATTTAATAGTAATTTTATTAAATTTGATGTAAAAATGTAAGAACTAGGTCCTAAGAGTTTTATAGGAGTGTGAGTACTCAAAACAAATGGTAAGAGACCCCCTACACCCTTGGACAAGTTTAAACTCAATTGGACAAGTTTTTGCTAGGTCATTGTCATGAGGATTCCAAGTTAATCTAGAGTCAACAATTAATTGCTTTAATTTGGCTAAGTAAAAGTGTCAAAAATTGTAAAAATGGGAAAAAGACATGAGAGAGAGTGGAAAGGTTTCCTAACCTTTTTCCTAAGTTAAAAAAGCAATTTTCTAACTTAACCCTGTAGCCACAACTAGTGATATCTCCTAGAAGTGTTGCCGCTACATCTGGTAAAACTCAAAAATTAAAGGAGAGAGAATGAAACAAAGAGCCATGAGTCATGCCAGCTACATCTTGCCAAGCTCAAAATTAAAGGGAAGGTAAGTAAAACCAGTGCCCCCTTGATTGCCTGAAAAAGAAAAACTAGAAGTGATTGGGTGAGGTGAAAGGTGGATTCCCCCACTTCCTCCTCAGCCCTCCGAGACCTAACACTACAAAACCCTAAATCATTACCCCCCCATGATGCCTAACTAGAGAGGTGATTGGGTGAGTGTAAATGTGTTTTCCCCCCTTCCCTCACTCACGCCTCAAACCCTAACACTACCAAAAACCTAGAAGATAAGCCCTCCTTGGGATTGACTCTTTCTTTTGGGTGAGTGAAACTTGGAGCTCATCCAAGAGAGTCCTCCTCTCTCCCAAGTATAAGAGAATGCCTACCCTTCCTCATTTCACACATCTACTCTTGAGAAGTTTTATCTTTTCCAAATCTCTCCAACTTCCTCTCTCTCTCTCTTTCTCTCTCTCTCTCTCCTTCTTCTTGTAAATCTTGCTACAAGTATTTGCATGCAATTTTATTGAATGAAAAGAAGCTTTGGAGGAACACCATCTTGGCATTAGAGTCATCTTGATGTGTGCATATTTTATTAGGAGTGATATTGCTATTTTCTAGTGTTTTTTTTTTTGTTTACCTAGCCTAGATTAAGTGATCTAAAGCAAAGTATTTTGCTTGGTAAATAAATGAAAGTATTTCTATTTGTTTTGGTGAGGTATTTTTAATAAAACTAATTGAGAGTATTTTTACTTGTTTCTTGGATCTACTCACCTCTTGATCGGTTTTGTAGCAAGTTTGGCACCATTTGCAGGTCCTTAAAAGTGTTGGAACCAGTAGATTTCAGATCTGGAAATCTACTTGTCCCAACTGTTAGCCTCCAAAATTTTATTTCATTTTTCATTATTCCTTATTTGAGGCATTCTTGTTAAAATGGGCTTTAAAAATATATTTTTTCTGTTCAGATTTTACATATAAATTTATGTTGTGTTTTACACTAACGAGAGACTACGAGTTGTTTTGAATGTTGTGCAGCATTTCGATGCTTGCTTCTTTGTTTTTCTGCGAGGTCTTTGAGAACAAGGGGAGTTGCTGCCCATTTGGGGCCACAAGACACCCAAGAAGAGCCTCCCAAGTAGGGGTTTCAAAATCCTCTTCTTCTCTCATCTTTTTCAAGTATTGTAAGCAGCCAAAGAGAGTCTCTTGGGCTTGCATTCTTCTCAAAGTTAATTTTTTGTTTTATGAATAATAATTAATTTGCCTACACATTGCAAAGTGATTTGGCTTTGCCAATCCATGCAAAGGCTACTATTAGTTTTGTTTATGCATCTATTGTTTGTCCCACTTTTCCTTAAGGCAAGGTTGTGTGGTTAGGTTTATTTGCTTTATGTTTTAAAATTAATCTTTTTATTTTCATACCACTTTAGTGCAGTGAGCTTGTCCTCCTCCTTTGTGCCTTTGTTGAGGTTGCTAAGTCTTTACTTTTATTCTTGTTTGCCCCACTTGTCCTTAAGGCAAGTTTGTGTGGTTAGGTTTAATTATCTTACTTCAAGCCATTTCAATTTGCTTTATTGTTGTGCCCACACCTTGCAAAGATTGACTTGATCACCCATGCAATATTGTGAGGCTAGGATTTAGATTTATTTATTGTTTTATTTTCGAATTCATTTGCAAAGTAGTCACATCTAGACTAATTAGGGGAGTAACTTATTGATATTGGGAAAGTAATCATATCTATTAACTAGGCATCCAACTGATACAACTTTCACCATAAAAGGGTGACTTGTAGAAGCTACAGGGGGTGTAAGTGGGGGGACAGTTCTGACGTGTACTCCTTGTTGAGCATCCAAGCATTCTAGATTGACTTGTGGAGCTAGGGAAAGACCTTTGCTTGTCCTCCTTCTTGAGCACCCTACAATTCTTTTGGTCAAAGTGGTAAGAGTTTAGGGGTAGACACATAGCCTAGGCTTGCATCTTCAAACCTTAATCCCCTAACTAAAGAGAGACTTTAAAATTCTTCTAAAATCAGCCTACAACACTTTCACAACTTATGTGCTTTCATTTTAGTTATTTTTATTCAAGTTGTGCAAGTTTTACTTTCAGAGTATTTATCTTTCCATGTGTTTTACTTTACAAGCATCTTAGTTTTTTAAGTAACTGTACTTTCAAGTTCGGCGCATTTACATTCAAAGCTATCTCATCTTAAGTTGCACACTATCTCTCTTTGGGCAAATTGCTTTCAAGTTAGTTTGAGTTACATTTTTCATTGTGGATATCTCATGCTTCTTGGTATATTGGAACTAAGTATTCTTTAATTCCTTTGTATAGTTGTTATTTCCTTTCATTGTAAACTTGTTCATGTTGTATCTCATTTGTAGATCTCATTCATAAATTGTTTAAAGTTCAAGTTATATTCTTGATTCATTGTAATTAGTTCATAATAATGTTTTGTATCTTTGTATCTTTTTTGTATGATCTTATTAACTCCATTTACCCATCTTTAGTCACTAGTCATAGGTGAGTTTGTAGCAGGAAGAAGTTTGTTTGTCATTAAAATTTTGCATTGCATTGTTGATTGTCTATTTTAGGTTATGTCTCCCTAACTCAAGATTTAAATTAACTCCTAGAACACTTAATCAACTTAACTTGGTTAAGTAGGGTCTACCCATGGCTTCCCTAGGAGTGAGCCTAGGCGGAGGAAGTCCAAGTCGAGGTGACAACGGGTTTGGACTTAGGCTTTTACATTGTTCCTTCGAGGACACACCAAGTGGGTTGAGACTTCTCAAATTTGTGTATAAGGAGGCGTCAACATTTTAGCACCATTTCCGGGGATAAGTCTCTTATCCTTGGTTGGCTCGACATACACTAATTGTTCTTTAAAAACTAATTAATAAAACTTTCCCCTAATTTTTTTAACTTGAGTTGTGTTATTCATTATTGCTTACTCTCCAAGTGGCATTTGTCACTGAGTTTGTAGTAGAGGTCAAGTAGCTTTTAAAGGCAAGAGTCAAGTAGCAGGGCTTCCCCAATGTCACCTCGATGGGGGCTCTTTCTGTTAGGGTGGCTGGGCCAAAGGCGTCCTAAGTAATAAGGGTGATGAGAAAAGGAAAAGGATCAAGAAGTTAAGGCTCAAAAGGTCAAAGTGGTTTCCTTTCCTGAGATTCACTGTAGAAAGATAGTCAAAAAGAGTTGAACCTGAGAATAGGCACTGTTTTGTGAACAAGGCAACAATAAAACTAAAATGTGCAGCGGTGGTGGAGTGCATTGCATAAACAAATGACTATCTTTATGGTATATATATATATGAGCATGTCATGAGTATTGGCGAAGTCAATAGTTACAAAATGACAATGGTTTATAGTATTACTTCTCAATGATAGCAGCATTCAATGGAAATGATCAATCCTTTAATTAACACAATGCATTAAATGTCATTTAAATGCTCACATACAAAAGGTTGTTGCGTCAAGCCTACTAAAGATGACGTCAGCCCTAATCTAAGCTAGTTTTTGGAAGGCAAAAAAAAGGTAAATGTTTTGCTCAATAAACCAAAGAAAGAAAACTATACTTCAATGCCAACCAAAAACACAAAGTTTTACACTTAAACAATGGTTAAAAAAGAGGCATGACGTCATCATCAAATTAGGGTTAGTGAGGTCAGGGTTGGTTAGGGTTTTCAAATTTAAGTTTAGAAAGGTTGTTTTTAACACAATAGACTCCAACGTTGGAATTCTAGACTAGTACCTTAGGGTAAAAGGAGTCAAGGAGTAAAGGCTAGGTCTCAGGAGAATCTAGGTCCAAGGACAGAGGGTTAGGGTTTCTAGTGCTGCAATGGCAGAACCACAAAGTCAAAACCCTAAGGGGAGGCTCATTCTGGTGTAGCTAAAGCTAAGCCTCATGCTACTCCCTCTTTCCTTAAAAATCCTTGGCAAGACATTTAGCTTAGAAACACAAATCTAGGGATGAAAAAGTGTTGCAAAGACCACAAGGGCGCTCAGCTCTAAAGGTCAAAACCTAGGTGTAAACTAAGTTAGGCCTAGGATGTCTTCCTTATTCAATTTATGTTTCCAAACTAACTCAAAAAAAGGAGAACAAGTGTAGCAAAGGCTAGACTATATTATAATAACCAATGGCTAAACAAGTCACTTCTATCAGCCAGGGACATGAAGCAAGGGACCTACTTATTATTATCACTTTTACCTAAAGTTTCAATGATTAAGCAAAATAACAATATGAAACCATAAATGAGAGATTTAACCTACAACCATTCAATTAAGAAGTTTTGCATGAAATACACTTACAAATCAATGAAGAGCTTAATCAAACCCTAGTTGAAAACACTTCCAATGATAGAAAACACCATAACAATGCCCGAGAATGATTCTCCACAAGTGTGGCCTCTCAACTCCAGAGCAAATACCAAGACAGGCTAAAATGATCCTCTCCCTGAGAGGTGGCAGTTGGTAATTCTCTACTAAAAATGAGGGCAATGTCCTCTCTTTATATCATCTAAATGACCCTTTAATTAGAAAATAGGTCATTAAAACTGCCAACAAGGATGACTACAATATGCTTGTTTACATTAAATGTAAAAATGTCTCAAAATAAGGCTCAAAAAGAGGCGTCGAAGGGCCCTCCCCGAGAGCTTGTACTGTTATCCACAAAGTAGCACCTATATGGTGAATTTCTGAGCCGTAAAAGATTGAGGCCATTATTGTTCCAAAATTGAAGTTAATTAGTAGAGTCTAAAGATACTGGTTACTTCATGTTTCCATAAAAATTGTAATAAAAGGTGTTGGCATGATGCTTGTAAAAGGTCTTAGCCACCTCAATTCCTGGCGTGTGAGTTATATTCTGGAGTGTTTTTTTCACTTATAAATTGCTATTTTGCAGCTTTTTCGGTGATTTATGGCACCTGTAATTTTCACTCAAATCCTCATGGTTGGAGACAGGCATGGATCTAAGCCTAGTGTGTCATGTATATTACCATACCGTATCCTCCTGGAGTCTTATGGAAATGTACTATAGAAGTCCCCTAGGATTTTTAATTTTTAGGTTAATTAAAAATTGCGAGTGAAGCAATTTTTATTTAAAAATAAAGATGCTTAAAAAACTAAGTATTTGGGCATCAAATTGGTCATGGGGATGCTCGTTTTGGACCTAGAGCACCCATGTTAGCTAATACCCACTTGCTTAGGTAGAGTAGTGATTTTATCACTAAAAAGTGATTTTACCCTCAAAAACCAAAAAAAAAACATTTTAATTCAATAAAATCAGCCAAGTGAAAATAAAAAAGAATAAAGAGGGACAAAATTGGAAAACTTAAATGCAAAGGAAGTCAATCCAAAGGTCAAAGGAGACAAACTCAAGTTGATTGAGATTTGATTGATTGCAAATCTTTTTGATTTGAGCACATGGGAATAAAGTGCGCCCTCTTGGAGAGGTGAAAGCCCTCTTGAGGTGGCAGCCCTTGGTGCAAAGAAGTGGCAGCTTCACCTTTGCTTTGGTTTAGATTGACACTTGTTGGATGGATTGGGAGAAGTGAAGCCACTTGCTCTCTCCCACTTGGCAGCCCATTCCATGTGTTATGGAATGGGCTGCCAAATGGGGGAGCAAGGGCGCCACTTCTCCAATAAATAAAGAGCTTCTTCCTCCTCATTTGTTAGTTGGAGTTTTGGAAGAAAGCATTTTGTAAACTTGCTATTGTAATACTCTTTCTATTTTGAATAAAATCAAGACTTTGGAGATCAAATTGGTGGATTGGCCAAGTGTGTGGATGCTATATTAGCGAGGTGATATCATTTCATTGTTTACTACTTTGATGCTTTTGGTTATTGTGGCCTTGATAGGAGTACTATTACTCCATAGGGTAAGATTGCTAAACTAATTTGATTAGCGATCTTGCTATTTATTTACTTGAGTTGTTTTAGATACAATATATGTTTTGTTTAAAAAATTGTGTTGTAAGATTGCTCTTATAGGTGATACCATTTTTCTTGTTTTGTAATGCTTTGAGTGATTGAATCTAGAAGGTGGGAGAAGCGGATGGGTCTAGTTTGACTTTTCATTTTCTCCAAGTCTTTGAAGAAAGATCCCTCCCTGAAATCCATCAAGAAGGACTCCATTGCCCAACACATTCTAAAGCACAAGGTTGCTCTTTCTCTCCTTCTCTTTAAAGGCAATTTCTTGGTTACTTGGTCACTTGGTTCCTCTAATGCAAAGAAGAAATTTGTTATCTAAATCCATAGATATTGTACTTGCATTATCATTTGTCAATCTATCCATATATCTCTCACTATATATGATTTATTTAGACAAAGTGTTTAAAGCAATTTTTTAGCTAGTTTTAATTTCAATTTTAAAAATTTGAAAATGGTTTACATTAAAAGATCTTTCAAGGTTATGTTTGGTAGTTAAAAAGTACCTCTGTAGTTCTGTTATATAACAGCAACAAAAAATATCCTAAGGAAACTAGCTCTTTAAAGTAAATCAAATTTTAGCCTTTAAAATTTGGAAGTAAATTGCTAAAATTACTTAGAATTTTTGGAGTTTTGACTCATAACCCAAGACACTTCTAAAGTGTTTTTAGGTATCTTTTATTCTTGTTTGCTTGCTGTTTGTGCAGGTTGGTGAGCAGAGAGAAGGAGGGTTAAATGGATTTGAGGATTAAGAACATTGGACCCCTGCATGAGCCATTTTTCTACTTCATAGTGCTTTGTAAATTTTTGCAAGAGCTTGTGGGCCTAGCCCTAATGAATGCTCACAAGTCATCCCAATAAACGTTATATAAAGTCATAATAAAATAAAATGGGGCTACAAGCTCCCATCTTCAAAACCAGGGAGTGGTGTTGTGGTGATTTTGTCAATTTTTTGCACAAGTTGTTAGCTTAAGATTAATTTCATTTTTTTTACTTAGAAGTAGAACAATAATTGTTAGATTAGATTTCAAATTGATTATTTCAAGTTGGCCATCGCCCGGAGTCCCCTCGGCTGACCTCGAAGGGGGCACAGTCGGTATGGACTTAGTAATTAGTCAAACATTTCCTTTATGTTGGCAAAATAAGCCAGCAGATCAACATCCATTTGCCTCTAAAAAAGTGATTTATCCTTCCTTATGGCTAGCCCGGCCACTAGAAGTCACTTCTCATCTTCTTATCCTGTAATGCTCTTCCTTCAGATTCCGATGAGCTATTACACTAAGAGGAATTTCACCAAGTAATATACCCATTATGACCTTCTTAGTGAATTTAATTAGATATGACCCATAATAACTCAAATTGGAAATCCTCGAATGCGGAACCAAAGCCCGGTGTCTTTGAATGGATCGATGATGAGCGATACAGTGGACCCAAATAAGCTGCTTATGGCTACTTAGGTAGGCATAACCTGCTGAGAAATTTTGTAATGTTATAATGTCCCAAAATGAGAACATTGGAGAGATGGGGGAGTCTCATCAAGACCAACCCATTATGTTCATAGGTACCTACTAGTATGACATTGCTATTATCACAGTTTACCTTGAGCGGTGACCTTTGGTTGCATGTCAAAGGTCTCATCACGAGCCGGCCTTATCATTTGCAATGAAAGTACTCACGGGTAACAACAATGACTCACAGTCACCCATAGCTAAGGCAGTGTCCTCTGGATTAGACCTTGAAATAAAAAAGAAAGAATAAAAGGCAATAAAAAGGGCTTGAAAATTGCATCCATGGCAGTGCAGTAGCCTCCTACAAAGGCTGCGGATAATATCTTACATCTTTCACTATGTGGACATCCTTTGACCACACTACCTAGGTATTTACATGGCTTGGATGATATCCTTTGGAAACTTTCCTTTTCTTATAGATACTTGCTAACCCAATAGGGCATCTTGTCTTTCTTGGCTTTGTATAGTAGGTAATTGTAATGTCTTTGAGCTATTGGATGATGTGCTAGGGGTTTTATGCATGCATTTGATAAAATTAATGATGAAATATGATTGACATTACTATGATCTAGAGGACTAATGAGCCCATGGAGGGCGAAGTTTTTTGATATCTTGAGGACCATGCTAAAATGAGGACTGATTTACCAAGTGGACGGTCCACTTGGTGAGATGATTAGTTCGGACGTCCGTGGGGTTGAAGAGCCCATCGGATAGTTGTTCAGAGGGCCTCATTAGAAGATGACGAGGACAATGGCTGATTAGAGGCCTTTGCCGAGAAGGACATTTTCATCCGAGGATGCCTTGGCAGAGCCCAGCCTAGGGGGTTGACCTACTTCATGTGGAATGTGTCCCTCTGTTGACCAGGACATCTTCCAGAGATCCTTGACGTCACCCACAGTATGGCATTTTGAGGCGGTTTGGCACATGTGGGAGAGTTTGGAGGCCGAGAGAGGAATTAGCGTTTGTTATCAGAATCTTGTGATTTGCCCTAAAAGACCGTCTCCCTCGAGATGGAAGCTAGGCGATCTTCATTGCTCTTTTTAGGGTTTTCTTTAGCGATTTAATATAAAACGATATGATTTTAGTTAATGCGGCCTTATGGGTTGTTTAGCTGACTGGTACATTAAAGGTCATTGAATGAAATATCGTGAGGATGTTTTCCCTCATTTTGACATAACACAATTCACTCACACTTGTAGATACGACTTTTAAGCCCTTCTTAGGTATTTCATAAGTGAGGCGCACTTGTTATTGGTAGGATATTTTTGGCATTTTGTGCCATTTCTCTCAAGGAAGGTTTACAACTAAGGTTTGCTTATGCTTTTCTTCATGACATGTAAAAGTAAATTTTCTTGCAAAACTTCTTAAATGAATAGTTGTAGGTGTAATTTCTTGCATTTACTTATAATATTGTTGATTTGAAACCCTAGGTAACAAACACACAAATGGAGTCATTATTGTTGCATGTCCCCTTAGAGAGAAAGATTTTACTGACCATTGAAGAGAAAAGATAGAGCCTAGCCTTTGCTACACTTGTTTTCTTCATCCCTTTTTGAGCTGGCGTTAAGTTTATAGGTGAAAAGAAGGTGGCGTCCCTGGAAGGCCTAGAGGTATCTACACCTAGTTTTCATCTTCTAGGGTTTTGAAAGCCTTGTCTTTACAACACCTTCTCCTTAGACTTATTCTTTAGGCTAGCAGTTTTGCCAAGTTGATTTAGAGAAGGAGGAAAGAGCACAAGGCCCCAGCAAGCAACAATGGAGTGAGCCTCTTTCCCTAGGGTTTTGATTCTAGAATACGCTGCGGCCTCCATGAACCCTACCTTCTATTCTTTAAGTCATCGTCCTTCCATAATCTTGTGCCCTTTCCTTATTAGACTCCATATACCCCAAGGCAGCATTATTTTGACCTCCAACGTTGAAGTTATAGTTATTGCAAAATACTTTCAAAACTCAATGCTTGAGCCTAACTAACATAACTAACCTAGTAAAGTGCGTCCTTAGTTGGATATTTCATCTTAACCTGCAAACCAAAAGTGAAATATAAGCAATTAAGTGATTATTGATGATTTCAAGAAAAGCATTTATTGAACAAATTGTTGATTGGATATCTTGTTGGCTTAGTCATCTCCTTAGATATTGATGGTCTTTCATAGCTAATTGACAAAGCGTTGACTTCATTTTATATCTGTGCATTGCTTATTGAATAATATCGGATAGTCATTAGTACTAACCCTTTGAGTTATAACTTTTGCATATATATATATATATATATATATATATATATATATATTGTGTTGCTATTGTCTTGTGCAGGCGGAGTGTTTTCAATAGACGCCACTTCATTATTGGCTAATTAGGACCATGTCGACATTGGTGAAACACAGTGAGAGGGAATTCTAAAACGACCTTTTACTTTTGTCTCTTCAAACCCCGGAGTTGTCAGGGGAATCTCCCCTGGGCTAACCTCCTAAACAGAAAGAACCTCCCCATGAGGTGTTAGATTAGGGGAAAGGTTCCTGTTACGCCAGGTTGGTCTCTATCCTTTAGCCTATGACCCTAAACCTTCTAAATGCGATACTTGGTACCTGCTGACAAAAAGTATTGGTCTGCTTATGTATTTCCCCTTGGACTTTCTATGCATGTGTATAATCCATCTTTGACCTCCCCAATTGACTCTACTCCAAAGTTGGACGTGTAATGGTACCTTGGATTCAGGAAATACCTAGTTACGTGTAATGGTACCTTGGATTCAGGAAATACCTAGTTGCGTGTATAGACCAATGGAGTTGGGTTTTCCATCTGTTACCAATGATCTTCTAAATAGGTAGATACTTTGTTTTGTTATCATTGTTTGTTTCCCTTATTTGTTCTTTGACCTAATCCTGTTAAATTTTCACTATGCTAGGCTCCAAGCATGAGTTTATTTCAATTTTTAGCATTTACTTGAACCATGAATAAATCTACACCATTCATAATTGCTACAATAACCAAGATAACAAGAAAAATAACCAATTTCATAGTTGAGTACAATAGCCAAGATAACAATAACACAATAAATATTATGGGAAACCCTTCTCAACAGGAAGAAAACCAGTAACCCTTTGCTATATTGCCAAGAAAAGAAACCCTCTCCACACCATAGACCCTATGCTTACACAAAGGTGCTCCTCCAAAAGGCTCAAAGCTAAGCCAAGAGTCTTTAGCACTTCAGCTCCCCTAGAGATGTATTGTACTTGCTGAAATTTCCAAAATCACATGTGTCTTGTGTGTTTCCTCAGTAGGAAATCACCTTTATTTATACTAGTGGACACATCAAGAGTGAATGTCTATTGGCATAATAGAGTCGACCTCAATAACTCATAATATAATTAATAATTACAATATTGAGTATCTTTCACTTTATGGTGGGGCCGATACAATACCCTTCCACATCTGAGTGGGTTAGGTAAATCTTACTCTTAGACAATATAGCAAAGAAAGGATCTCCACACACCCACTAGTGCTTTCTGACCACTGAGAGTGCGATCCCTGTCTTTCATTACAGGGGACATCTTATTCAGCAGTGATCTCTGCTCGTGAGTCTCACGAGGGGAATCTGGCAGAGCGGGGATCTCACACACCCACCTAGTGCTTTCATTACACTAGGAACCTCCACCTGTGCTTCCGTACGGGGACATCCTACTCAGCAGTCTCTATCTCCTTTAAGTCTCATAGGAGAATCATATGAGACCATATCATCTCAACTCTCACATAGAGGAGAGCGATACACCCATCACATGGGCACCTTCACCCCTCACGAGGGGTACACATCGTTCATCTCAAATGACACACCCATCTCATGGGCATCCTCCTTACAGGGGCACACACATTGATACACCCATCTCATGGGCATCCTCACCCTCAACAGGGCACCTGGCCCGTTTCATCACCAGTCTCGGAGAGAGCGACACACCCATCTTATGGGCACCCAACTCATGGTCTCTCTCAGAGGTCAACTCACTCAGTCTTTGTCTGGAGGATGTCTCATGAAGGCGTAATCATCAACAAATCCATGTCCTCATCAATATAACCCGCGGCCAATATATCCCCATCCACCATCCGCTTACTTTAACAAAGAAACAAACCTTTATTAATCTCTGCAACTTTAGACCAAAGTTGAGGTATCAAAATTTCCCACCTGAGATTATCGCCCATTATCATTCTTGCTCCCTTTGAGATCTAGTCCCTCATAAGAAAACATCTTCCTCAAGTTATTTTTCTAGGAAATAAGAGATTGCAATGTGAGGAAGTTAGTTGCAAATATTGTGATGGCAGGCCTAAGAAGTTCCATGTTCTCTATGTTTTTCCTCATCAGGTTCAATACCCATGTGTGGCCATAGATGTATTTGGTTTTTTACTTAGTTTGGTAAGCAACTCCAATAGAATGATTCCAAAAAACTCTACTCGCTGTTACACTAGAAGGATGTTTTGTCTCCAATTCTCAATGCTCGTTGGACTTCTTCCAACTGAGTATGCATCCCTTATGCACTTGCAAGCGTGAGCTAAGATCCGGCTCACTTAGTGTGCCCTCGGAGACACAAATGTCTAAGCCCCTACCCACACTGTCACCTTGGCAGAACTGCTAAAAGATCTGGAAGCTTACTCCTAGAAGCCAAGGGGGGTTGTCCTAAGTTACTAAGTTGGTTTTAATTACAAGTGTTCTAGGGTTAGTTTTAATTGTTTTGGGCTAAGGGAAAACTAGCCTATATGACAACAAGCGATACAGAAGTTTAATCTAAGTCTAAATCTATATGCAAAAGTCAGCCCTTTCCCTAAGAATCCTTCTAGGGCCCCAATTGCCTAAGGTCAGGCAATGGGGTCAACTATGTTTAAAGGGTTGTTCTGATGAGTATTACAAAATTAAATCAAATCAAAGCTACCCAATCCCCACAAGCCAAGAATTATACAAATTGATTATTACAAGCTTACAAAAGAAGATGTACAGAAATATACAACAATTACAAGATAAACAAGAGATATACATGAAGAAGGAAATGATTTCACCCTAGGGCCAAGCATGCCCCAAGTATACTCTACTTGGACGCCTTCAGCTGGCATCTACCCACTCCAAGCACTTAAGGATGGAAACAAGTGATGCTTCCCCAAGTGGGATACTCAGAGCACTTGTCTATCCACACCACAACAATGATAATTGATTTACAAGATATTCAGTAAAGTATGAAACAATGTATCATCATCATATGAAAGCATAAAAGCAGATAGTTGCAAGATAAAAGATATAATAATTATGATCACAATGTAACAGCCTATCAATACATCTACTTCCCAAACATGTACAAAATGTGATCTATGCAACTAGTGTTCTTCTTAAGATTTTAGATCCCACCCCTATATGTTTGTGTCTCAGCTCCTTATTACGCTTGAAATAAGCGCGGTGCTCCAGATCTTGGGCTTTTACCCGACCCTAGCTTCCAAGGTCAGCCGTCACTTCACCACAGCTAGAGGTAGTCCGAGAAGGGATCTTAACTGTGAGAATCGTAGGACTGAGTCCCCATACGTCCCCAAAACGGCCTGCTTGTTTTGAATGTAAAAGCAGGTTGTTCAAAGACTCTGAATGTTTCTAAAAGTATTATTAGGATCCTCGAATTTGGATCCTTTAAGTTAGTTGGAGTTCGTTTTTAAAAGTGATTTAAGCACTTGTGTTTTATCTTCTAACTTCTTGAAAGGTAATGAGTGAAGATGTTTAAAAGAAAGCTTGCAATGTAGAGGATTACACCACCATTTACATAAAAAGATCAAGCAATAATGAGAACAAAGTCTAAACCATCAATACCATCACATATAAGATAAATTCAAATGATATAATCATGAAATGTAAACCATAAGGCATGCAATGACAAAGTAAAAGATATAGCTTTAAAAACACTTAAAAGTTTAAATGTGAACCATGTGAATTGGATGATGACAATGTGTGCTAGAAATGAAAACTTTAATTGAGACACTTAAAATGTAAATAAGAGCATGAACATGTATTTTTAAGCCATCAACAATTTAACCAAGCGATTATATCATGAGCAAATTAAGAATAAAGCATCAAACCATGATCGTTGTACCCATAAGCATTAGAGATATGTGTATGAATAAGACAAGCCTTGAGCAACAATTAGCCAAGCTAAACTAGGCCGTGAACATCAAATGTGTGTGTGGAGTGCGATCAATGTACCATGTGAATCTGAAAATTTCAGCAAAATACAACATAACATTCAATGTATTTATTAGACCAAATGAAGTGTTTGAAAGGTGTGTGTGTGAGAATTATTAACATGGCATTAGAATAATTAACTTGATCCACGGCCTAAGAAGCATACAGTAACCTTGGTCATAACTTAAATATAAATCTTTGACTGGGTTAGGCCGGGATGAAAAAGGTGCAATATGTTAAAAGAGAAAGGCCTAGCACAGTGCCAGAGATTTCATTAGGATGATAGCTTTAAATTTGATAAGTTATAGCATGAAAGACACCCATTAAACCATCACATTAACATGAACGAAGTTATCACATGTGCATCCCTAAAGGTACTGAACACTTAAGCCTTAAATATATGTATCAGATCTGTTTACTAACCAAATGATACGTGTGTTATGCAGCAGTAAAGAGAAAAGACATTGAGCAACCGAAGTATATGCCAAGGCTGTGTTCAAGACAGCAGAAAGCTAAGAGGCAATTGAAGCATTAAGATCTTAAACAACAGATTGCTAAACCAATGATTAGATGACCTTAACAGCAGATTGATTATATGTATGAACTCGAGAGGTTTAAGTGTGAGGTAGTGTTTAATAGCGGCAAGTGTAAATGGAGATCAATTAAGTGTTATGTCTGAAACACAAACTCACTAAACACATCAATCTAGTAAATTAGCCTTATGTGACAAGGATTGATCATTAAGAAACATTTTAAGAGTAAGAGATTAGTGAGTTTATGTTCAATGATAGCAGAATATGGAGAAGTCAGAGCACTAGGATCACAAATATCAACTTTTAAATCACCAATCACATCTACCTAAAGCATAGGCGTTTGATCTTTCCAACAGTGCCCTAAGTATGTGTGAAATATGTGTCAATGACAGCGGAATGATAACAAACAGTTATGGCAGTAAGATCATTAACAGCATGAATTCAACTGAGTATTATAGGTATTTAAAACACAGGCTAAGAATGATGTATCAACAAATTTAAGTGCAGATGCAAGTGTTTTAAAATGTATTGTAGTTTAAGAGTTTAGGATACTTAGAGTATGAATATATGCATCAAGGTATCAAATCAAATCATAAATAACACTACCATCTAGGCACTCAAAACATGCAAGCAAACTCAGATGTGAGCATGTGGGTTTTATCAGTCTACTAACATGTGAGTGTGTGTGTGGCCAAAGGCAAGAAGCGGGGCGAGGAAAAATTTTGTGATGAAAATTTTCAAAGGTCCTATAGAAAGCTGATAAGATGCAAGAGGCGAGAGCTAAAGTGACACAAGGCTGATGAGGAGAAGACACGGGATAAGGTGATCTTGAAGTGAGCAAGAAGGAGCTTAGGAAGAGAGGGCTAAGAGAGAGGCAAGAAGGGCAGTGAGTTTAAAAATCAGAGGGACACCTAAGCAGAGTGAGAGAGAGAAGAAAGTCCAAAAGGGCCCTAGGCCGAGGGCTAAGGGAGACTCAACAAATGTCTAAGGCAGAACAGGCCCCAAAAGGAGTGTTACTAAGAGTAGGTCTAACCAACTATTTAAAAACCACATCAGAGCAATGCTAAAGTGTAAAGAAATAAGAGGTTTAAGAGGCGTGGACTTAATGGCTTCTGATCATAAACTTCAAAGCTTCAAAAGTTAGTTAGATAACTCAATGAAGAATAGATCTAAAACATGTAATCATCAAATACATGCAGAAACCACTATTATGGAGATCAAAGAGCATATGAATAAAAAAAAATTAGAAGAATAATGAGCTAATCTAAGGTTATATTTTACAAAAAGAATATCTAGATCTAGATTAGCTAAGCTATACAAGTAAAAGGAAGATCAGATCTGAACTAAACTAGTTCTAGGGCCCCAAAAATGGTTAGAAAACTTGGAAATATGGAAAAATGAAGGAGAAAGGGAGAGATATTACCCGGGCTCAAGCAAGGTGAGCCTAGAAGCCTCCCTGGTGTTTTGTGCAACCGAAACCTTCAAGATCTGACGTTGTCCCACCAAAAACCAGCAAGCTGAAGCCTGAAAAGAGTGCTGCAAAACACCTATAAAAGTAATGGAAACTTCCTATGCATGCATAAGAAATCTTCAAGCAACAAATAGGTATATAAAATGATAGGTTGACCGTTCTCTAAAGTAAAACCAAGGGTGAAAAATGTATATGAGATGACTGCAGAAAGGGTTAGAAAGAAAGAAAGAAGATTGGAGTTTGCATAGGCCTCAAGGGAGGACTCTTTCCCGAACCTTGTCCCAAGTGAAGCCTTAGAAGATGACTTGCAAAAACTTAATACACCTGAGCATATGGCATAGATAGTTTGCTAGAACAACACTAAGAAGGATCACTACAAACCTAGGTCATTCAATGAATCATAAAATAGTGATGGATAACATTCAACTAGCTTACCTAGGTAAAACCCTAGGATCAACACCATAAACAAATATGTAGAAAACTAAAGCAATATCACCTCATGTGGTGGAGCATAGAAGATGCTAACCAATGCACCATGTAGTCCTCAAAGCTTTTTCTTTGTATTCAGAGAAAATAGAGCAAGTGGAGTGGATGGCAATGTGGCTAGAGCAAGAAGATGGATGTGAAATTTCAGCATAATAGAGTTAGCAGAGGATTGGTGAAGAAAATGAAGGCTAGGGTTCTTTATACCTCTAGAGGCAAAGGAGAGGTCTTGGATCAAGGACAAGTGTTGGTTAGCTAGCTAGGAGCACAAATCTCTAAGAGAGGCTGCCCTAGCTAGGAAGTTTGTAACTGGGAGGAGAAGTAGGCAAAAACAATTGTAGAGTGGAGGCTAGGAAATGGTGAGAAACCATCTAGAAGGGTTAGTTAGGCATCTAGAAGGACCCATTTGCTAAAATTAGAAGTTAGTTGAGTGGTTGGGTGAGTTGGCACCACCATTCAAGGAGAGGGGCGCACCCTAGGATGAAAAAGTGACGTGGGAGAGAAAGGCTTTAGAGGAGTGTAAAAAGGTCATAGAGGGGACGCCTTGGGTAGAGGGAAATAACCCACCTTCTAAATTTAGAACGTGGGGTTTGGTTAGTTTGTTAGGAGGGTGTAACCACCGGATAACATTCAACTAGCTTACCTAAGTAAAACCCTAGGATCAACACCATAAACAAATATGCAGAAAACTAAAGCAATATCACCTCATGTGGTGGAGCATAGAAGATCACTAACAATGCACCATGTAGTCCTCCAAAGCTTTTTCTTTATTATTCAGAAAATAGAGCAAGTGAAGTGGATGGCAATGTGGCAAGAGCAAGGAGATGGAGTGAGAAATTTCAGCATAATAGAGTTAGCAAGAGAATGGTGAAGAAAAATGAAGGCTAGGGGTTCCTTTTATACCTCTAGAGGCAAAAGGAGAGGGTCTAGATCAAGGACAAGTGTTGGTTAGCTAGCTAGGAGCACAAATCTCTAAGAGAGGGCGCCCTAGCTAGGGTTTGTGGCTTTGGAATGAAGCAAAAACGAATTGCTTAGGTGGAGGCTAGAGAATGGCTGAGAAACCATCTAGAAGGGGTTAGTTAGGCATCCTAGAAGGACCCATTTGCTAAAATTAGAAGTTAGTTGAGTGGTTGGGTGAGTTGGCACCACCATTCAAGGAGAGGGGCGCACCTAGGATAGAGAAAAAGGGGGCGGCCAGCTAGGAGAGAGCTTTAGGGGAGTGTAAAGGTCATAGAGGGGACGCCTTGGGTAGAGGGAAATAACCCACCTCCTAAATTTAGAACGTGGGGTTTGGTTAGTTTGTTAGGAGGGTGTAACCACCATAGGGGGCGCACCAATAAGGGAGGACGT
>SNQJ01S0174926.1:5550-20170 GCA_010110895.2 Picea sitchensis | reverse complement strand
ATCTGACGATAGATGGCTCAATAGAAGCGCCCTGGCTGGATCTCAAATGGGTTGGAAGGAAACTGCAATCTGGATACGGATCTCGTGCAGCTCTCCAAACCCTCAAACTGACTTGCGCCCTCACTGGCTGAGCTGCGCACTCTTCAATGGATACTCCTGAAAAGTACGGTGAAATACCTGGATGGTATCTCCGTTGGGCTAGGGTGTGTCTCTCAACACCGAAACCGATCAATGGTGGTGGTTTCCTCCAGAAATTCACAAAACAGTAAGGTTGGCTCTCCTCCTCCTCTGGGAACTCATAACAATGCATAATGAATTAGGTTGCTTTACCCTTCCTTTATAGCTTCTCGAAACCCTAATTCGTTGTTGACCTTTTCCCTCCAAGTGACTTTTACTTTATTTTATTATTCCTTGATTAAATCACTTAATTAATTAATTAATTAACCATTTTACCTCTAAAAAGTGATTTATCCATCCTGATGACTTCTCCGGCCATTGAAAATCACTTCTCATCATCTTATCCTGTAGTGCTCTTCCTCTCGATTCCGATGAGCTATTACACTAAGAGGTTTCTCCAAGTAATATGCCCATTATGACCTTCTTAGTGAATTTAATTAAGATATGACCCATAATAACTCAAAATTACGGAAATCGTTGGAATGCAACGAAACCAAAGCCCAGCTGTGCGGAATGGATCCTGATGATGATTGATGCAAGTCGGGCCCAAATAAACCCCTCAATATCTCCCGAACTCTCTGTCGCCCCTATCTGGCTACTCGGGTAGGCATAACACTTTGAAATGTTGTAATGTTATAATGTCCCAAAATGGGGACATTACACAGAATTCGCCGCATATCAAAGATCAGTTGCAAGTGGTCGTCCAAAAAGCGATGAGGATTGGGCATAGGATGCTCAATTTTCCCATCCGCATTCGCGAGAAGAGTTGTATCCATATCAAAATCCGCCGGTGGAGTTTCTTCCATGTCCAACCCAGGGCTAGAGTTCTTGGCGATCCACTTTGCCAACCAGCTGGGGGGAATTTCTTCCTCCACCAAGCAACTTCCTTGCTCTAGAGGCCGGGCTTGGGGCCTGGTGATGATGCTAGGCTCGAGTGGGGCTTCCGAGGGCTGCAGTTCTAGAGGAGGAATTTCTTCCTCCATCGGGCAACTTCCGGTATCATGCATTTTTTCAGAAAGGGGTGGAGGCAAGTTCTAGGCATGAGGGGAGGGAGGGGTAGTCTTAGTGCAATTCTGGGCCCTTCCGGGGGAGTTGGTCGGAGGGGAAGGTTGCGAGGGGTCAGGGCGGCTGCACCGCGCGATGAAGCTATAATACAATGGCCCTATTTTGGGTTTTCCACGCTCTCTGGGCATGGTTGAAGGATTGCAGCGAATTTGGGGCAATGGAGGCGAAAACTAGGCTAGAGGAGTTGCACTGGTAAAAAGGAGGTTGAGAGAGGTGACCAATAGAGGTAAGGAGGCGATGGGAGAATGTCCACAACATGAATACACAGGAGACAGAAAGAACCAGAGAGCCAACTGAATATGGTAAATGACAAAGTGCCCACGGGCTCTTACCTTCATAGAGGCCGGTTGAATGCTAGTGGGGGGTGCCATGAAAGCTGAAGTGACATTAGCCCAAGGACGAGTACCCGCTTTAGTACTCCAGAGTTGATTCTCATGAAGAGCCATTAACTTCCCAGAGGTAGAGCAATGCACTACCATTACTGCAGTGTTAAAGCCCGTCATTCAAATGGTATGGGGGTATGGACGACGACTGGGGGTAATAACTCCCCTAGCTGCATGCGCGCCAACAGTCTTTCTCTGGCCATATGTCACCCCATCCGGGGATGGGATAGGCTATATTAAGTTAGTCATGCAACTTTAATTAAATGATGGAGTATGTTCATTAAAAGGATGGGTACACATGTATACAAAGGGGGGACATGAATTAGTAAAAGGGGCATATTAATTAATTAATTAATTAAAGAGTGGGGGACAACATTTTAATTAAATGATTAAATAATTAAAGGGGACAAAAAAGTGGGGGACAACATTTTAATTAAATGATTAAATAATTAAAGGGGACAAAAAAAAAATAATTAAAGGGGAAAAAAAAGTGGGGGACAACTTTTTAATTAAATGATTAAATAATTAAAGGGGACAACCATGGGTTATAAAAAGTAGGAGGTACGAATGTTTAAAAGGGGAGGATAAGGGGTAGTACAAACTCTTTTTTATTTTAATAAAGTAATACTTTAATTAATAATAAAATAAAGTGAAACCTTAATTTAATAAAGGTAGGATAAAGGGGTTAAATGAATGGGTTAGGATAAATGTGACTGAGGGTAGAGTGGAAAGGGGAAGTGGGTTTAGGACTAGGATAATATAGGGTTAGAGGGTTAAGAGGTATGGGTAAAATGGTTTAGGGACTTTTAATATACGAAAAGTGGTTTAATGTATGGAAAGTGGTTTTATGGTGGGTGAAGAAGAATTAGCGGGAAAAGTTAGCCTAAGTGGATAAACATTCTCCACGGAAAATGCCACCTCACCCTATGCGCCCTTTGTCGAATGATGCCATGTAGATGCTACACCTTGTTGAAACTTTGCCACCTATCATAATCTAATCTCGCCACTTGTCATTGTTGGGGATGACGATGACTGCTAAAAATAGAAATTTCCGAAAATAGCCATCCGGTCCCAAAAATTTGAAACTTTTCGAAACTGATCCAAACTCTCCACAAATGTTGGGGATGGGTAGGAGACCACCACCATATGCCCACTGCTAAAAATATATACTGCTAAAAATATATATTGCTAAAAATAGAAAGTTGTCTAGATATCCATGACTTTATACTCATTGGATTCAATTTTCTGCAAGGAATCCGAATCCACAATCAAAATCGACATGCGAGCCCTAGTGCTCAAACTGTTAAAAATAGAAACCTGTGATCAATCATCTTGGAAAAGTCCAAAGACTCAGAATGTCTCAAGGATCCACAATATGTGCACGGAATTTGAATCTGGGCCCTGGAGCCCAAACTGCTAAAAATAGAAAATTCTTGCATGTCGCTCGAAAAAGTGCTATCGGGTCTAGAATCATGCAAGGACCATCCCTGTACGCTTAGAATTGCTCCAAACTATGAAGAGACCCACTCAAACCGTGGCTCCTAAAAAGTAGTAACACATGCTGTATGTAGACATCTCTCTCAAAATGCATGGGAAACCAAGCCAACTCTAACTCTGAACGAAACGACCATGTACCGATCATATACCCGCTTCTGATGAGAACCAACCTTTGCTAACCACAAGTTCTAAACTCTGGGTGAAAATAAGAATGACAGCCAAAAGAATGCATGCTAGCTCTTAACCCTCAAGATTTTCGAGGGTGAAGATCTAGGGGTTAACAATTAGTTACATTTCACTTAAGAAAATTAACATGACTAGGAGATTAATACCATCCGAGCTACAAACTTAACACTCCCTCTTAGTGAGGATGATATTCTTTACAACCCCCAACTTGTCTCTAAAGAAGACACATTTTCCTTTCACCAAAGGCTTCGTGAGTATGTATGCAATCTGCTCACTGGTATGCACATGCAACAACTTCACTGTACCCCTCTACACATAGTCTCTGATGAAGTGATAATGAATCTCAATATGTTTGGATTGTCGTGAAACACAGGATTCTCAGAGAGTTTAATGCAACTCTGATTGTCACAGTGGATCACTGTTGCATCCAACTCCTGTCCAAATAGCCCCATGAGTAGCTTCCAAAGCCAAATGGCCTCGCATGATGCCAAGCTGGATGCCATATACTCGGCCTCTGCAGAACTCAACACCACTGACTTCTGCTTCCTGTTGAACCAAGAAATAACACCTGAACCCAAGCTGAAAACACAATCTGACGTGCTCTTCCGATCTACAATGCTGCCCGCCCAATCTGCATCTGAATAACCCACTAGCTGCACTCCATCCCTCTGGATATAGCTCAATCTGTACTCGACTGTCCCGTGCAGATAACTCAACACATGTTTCGCAGCCACCCAGTTCACATGCTTTGGCTCTACCATAAACTGATTGAGTGTATTTACTGCAAAACTCAAGTCTGGCCTAGTGTTGACCAGATACATCAGAGAATCTATGAGCTCTTTGTAAAGTGTGGGATCCACTCTCTCTGACTAGGATGCATCGATCTTCTTCCAGTTCGTAATCATAGGTGTTTCCATAGGCCTGCAATCCTGCATACCAAAGCACTTTAGGATCTCCAGAGCATATTTCCCTTGACCAAGGAAAATCTGTCCATCCTTCTGCCACAACTCCAAACCTAGAAAATAATGCATAATCCCAAGTCCATCTCAAACTCATTAGCAAGATCCCTCTTGCAATTTCCTATGAGCTTCCCTGATCCTGTCATAAACAAGTCATCTACATATAACACAAGAATGAGTGGCTCTCCCCCAACCAAAATATAATAAAGGTTAGAGTCAGCCTCACTCTTGGTGAAGCCCATCCCAAGCAAATAACTATCGATTCTGCTGTACCAGGCACGTGGTGCTTGCTTGAGCCCATATGGTGCTCTCTTCAACCTGCAAACATAAGATGCCTTGCTCTGCACCTCAAATCCCTCTGGCTGCTCAATGTAGATCTCTTCCTCTACCACTCCATTCAAAAATGTTGTCCTGACATCCATCTGGTGGATCTCCCAACCCAACTCAGCTGCTATGGATTGGATATTTTTGAGGAACTAAAGGCTGCCCAACAAGTCTGTCTTTTGACCTCTTGTTGGGCTCTAAGTTCAAGGTTTCAAAGCTGTCCTTGCTGCTGTTTTAGGACAGCAAACAGGTCTGAAAATTCTCCCCTCAAATCTGCCTTTAAATTGATGATTGGATGCTCTTTTAAGGTGCCCTTGCAAGTGTTTTTCGTAACCAAGGTTAGCACATGCATAAACTTCAAAACATACAATGCCCTCTAGGATCTTAACAACTCCTAATGCTGATCAATAACTAAGCATACATGAAAATTGAACACATTATGTTTTTGGTCAACATGAACCTGGAAAAAACCCCATGGGGAAAACCAGTTTAGAGAGATGTATATATATGGATTTCTTCAAGCAATAAAAACAACAAGGAATATAATACAAAGGAACCTGTACAATTTGCTATCTCCTCTTAAGCATAGCAATAAGGCTCCTTGAAGAATGTGCCCCTAGAAGTGAGCCCTTCCCTCCTTGTCTTTGCTTGAAGATGAATGCGCCTTTGACCCTTCCCTTGGCTGTTTGAAGAACCCTTTCACACCCTTTGCTCTTGGTGTGCGCTCTCAACAATGCATCAATTAGATTCAAGTTCGCCCCTCTCCAACATGTGCCTGCAAGCATTGCCCCTATACAAAGGATGCGCCCTCCAACTAGCAAACACACACACACACTCCATGAAAGAAGATCCAAACCGAATTGCGACCTCCATGATCAAGTGCGCCCGAGCTTCCTCCTTCAAACCTTATCTTCTCACTTCTCTTCTCCACACCCAACTCTCTCAAGTGATGAAGTGAACAATTGAATCCCTCATTTGCCCTATGCGCCCTCTTTAGCCATCCTTAGGCCAAACCTAGAGATCAATGGCTCAGATCAGTCTTAGCCAACTCTAATCAATGGGTGAGATCTCATCTCAAGTATCTCACTTAGAAACCCACTTTTGTTTAAGTTTCCTAAGTTTTCTTTATGTCTCTTAATTCACCCACAAAGTGAATTAATTGTCACTTTATGACTTAAGTGACATATTTCACTTTTGACTTAAATCTCCAAAGTCAAAGTGAAATTAGACAAAGTAAAAGGCACAAGGGTCAAACATTTCCCTCTTGTGTTTAGAGACTCACAAACACAAGGGGACCACTTCCCAAGGTACAGAAAACTCAACATATCACTGCCTTGATAGAAGAATATCTCGCCATAGGTGCAAATGTCTCACTGAAGTCAATCCTTTCCTTCTGTGAGAATCCCTTAGCCACAAAATGGGCTTTGAACTTGTCCACACTGCCATCTGCAGCGTGCTTGATCCTGTATATCCACCTAGATCCAATCACAGAATTTCCCTCAGGCCGGGGTACAACCTCCCATACGTCGTTCTTCATGATAAAAGAATACTCTTCCATCATGGCATCTCTCCACACATGTTGCTTAGATGCCTCCTGAAAGTTGGAGGGCTCAACCTCTATCAACTCACTCATAAGAGCCATATAGCTGGAAAATATTTGAGGCAGTCTGCTCTGCCTGACTGATGTCCTTGGAGCATCCACTTGCTCCTGAGCCTCTCTCAATGTACGCTCATCCCACTTCGGCCTCCTCCTACTAGAAGACTCGACCGGTGTGAATGGAGCATCATGCTCCTCATCATGCTCGTCATGCTGCTCTACCTGCTCAGTCTGCTTCTGTTGCTGTCCACCTTGCATTGAAGTCTGGGGTCTTCGTTGTGTAGCCTCCTCCTTAGGTATGATCTGAACTTGACCCACTGCTGACATCTGTTCGCAGGACTTCCTGAGAGACTTGTCCTCCTCAAATCTCACATCCCGTCTCACCACTGTTTTCCTAAGTGCTTGAATGTAAACCCTATAGGCCTTTGAGGTCTCACTGTAATCGATCAAGATGCCTTTTTCTGTTGTAGGTTCTAGTTTGGTTCTCTTTTCTGTCGGAACATGACAATATATGAAGCACCCAAGATGCGCAAGTGACCAATCTCTGGCGTCTTCCCTGTGAACGCTTCCTTAGGCGTCATCCTCCCCAACACTTTGTGCAGACTCCTGTTCTGTAGATAGACTGCAGTGTTGCATGCCTCAGCCCATAGAAACATGGACAACTCCTGATCATGCAACATAGCTTTAGATGCTCCAACAATTGACCCATCTTCCTTTTTGACACACCGTTCTGTTGTGGATTATACGGCACGGTTAACTCTTTCTTGATCCCTGATGCTGTACAAAACTCCTTGAAGGCATTCGAGGTGTACTCGCCTCCATTGTCTGACTTGAGTACTTTAATTTTTCTTCCTGTCTGGTTCTCCACAAGAGCTTTGATGTCTTTGAACCGACTGAAGTCTTCATCCTTTGTTTTCATAAAGTATATCCAGGTTTTCTTGGAATAGTCATCTATAAAAGTGACATAGTAGTAAGTACTCATACCCACTTATTGAAACTGATGACATGGGTCCACAGACATCCGAATGAATCACGTCCAAAATCCCTTTGGCCCTGCTGTCGCTGCTAGAAAAAACAGTCTTGACGTACTTGCCCAAAGCACACCCCTTGCACACTCTGTGCTAATCAGAACTGAAGTCTGGAATCCTAGTCATGGACTCCCCGAGCACTTTAAGTGCTCCATGATGTAAATGTGCCATCCGTATGTGCCAAAGCTCCCCCAAATCTCGGCCACTGTTACTGTTGCTCACTAATGCACATGCTGGCTCAAACTGCAGCTTGTACAACTTCTTCCTTCTCACACCCAATACTCTGTTGATGCTTGCGCTAGAGCCTTTTGGATGTATGTACACCTTCCCATCTCCAAAAGTGACCACATATCCCTTTTCTTCTGTAATATCCCTAATTCCGCAGATCGGAATATATGCCTCAACTGCTGATTATTTGTTGCCGGCACTGATACACTTTGGGTTTCTGGATGCGTTTAGTAATTCAATTATAACACGCGTGGTGATTTTGCATGTGGTTTCAGATGGAACAATTGTTTAACAATATATAATCAAGCATGCAATAGATAAAGAACACAAAACAACTACAATCTATGTATTATGAAATAAGACTGAATACAATACCGCATGTGGGGAAATAAAATGAATCTCTCGGCTAGATCAGAGATAAATGGATCTTAGCCAAAATACAATAATGAAACTAAATCAATGATACTCGAAACCAGAAGAATGATGCTGGATCAATGGATGAGCGATATGAATTGCTGCACGCTACGACAACTCACACGACAACTGCTACAAGACTGGAATGTTCGCCCTGGTGGCTAAATTGCTCGGATCTGCCTGAAATCTGTCCCAAATAGTGCACCCTGACCTCCAACACCCTCTCAGTGTCTGTCAGACTGAAGATCGGCCCTCTGCTGATTTGTACGGACCCCAGATGGGATCCCCTGGGGGGTTGCGCCCCTCCTCTGGCCAACTGTTGCGCCCTAGTGATTCCATAAGCAAAATCTGGCCGTATGTGTCTCAAAATGAGCGCGTTGGTATCCTCTGTAATGGGTCGAGACTTGGAAGGGTTTCCCCGGATCTGGTTCGATGATCTCTTTGGAACGTTGAATGTATCCTCCCCAAGTACTGCGCCCTCACTGGCTAACTGATGCGCCCAAGAGGACCCTCCGTCGGAAACTGACGAGTAATAACCCAAAAGATGCGCCCTGCCTTCCTCTTAACTAGGTTGGAAGGAAATCTGTGGGTTCTCTCGAGTCGGGACAAGCTAATCCTCTGAGTCTCCTAGCTCTCATGCCCTCTCCCTGAAGAAGTGCACCCTAGCTGTATAAACTTGCAAATCTGTCGCTGCAATCTGATGAAAGACCTGAATGATCTTTCCGGTGACTAGGGTGTGTGTCTCAACACCGAAATCAACCCACTGGTGTCTTCCTCCTGGAATCCACAATCTCACTGATTCGCCTGAACTTGTGTTTTCTCCTCAGACCTCAAATGTCAATCATAAATTGCATAATGAGGAATTAGGTCGCTTTTCTCTTCATATACTCCTCTAAAACCCTAATTCGCTGTTGACCTCTATTTTTAGCTCCATTACTTATGCGCTCCTCTATTTTTGGCTTAAATCACTAAAAGGGTGCTTTTACCCACTTTTCACTTAATTTCACTTTCGAATTATAAGGTGCTCTAGTGAAATGACATTAAATGACCCTGTTATCCCCTGTTCCTCCTTGACTATAGTCTAATGGGGATGTTTAGACTACTCAACCCTCCTCTCTGGAGCTCCTACTCGGAAAGGGACATTACAGTCCTCCCTTTTCGAGATTGCTTGTCCTCGAGCAATACCAATCCAGGGTGCTGCAAAATATGCTCGCTCTCCCAAGTCACATCCTCTACTAGAAGCCCTCTCCATCTGACCAAATACTCCCTGATGACACTGCTCCTCAAGCTCCGCTCTCTGAACTCCAGTACCTCCTCAGGAACCCACTCAAACTGCCCCTCCTCATCCAAAGGTGGAAGCTCCTCTGGAGTGCTGATGAACCGACTGTCTCTGTCGCCGAGTCTACTCTGTGGCAACCTGTGAAGTCTGAAGGTCTCTCTGAAGAACAACTCTGTCACCTGCACTGCGTTGTAGTCTGTGGGAATCGCGAGAAAACGTGCAAGTTTGGTCAACCTGTCGATCCCTACAAATATGTCGTCCTTACCCTGAGCCTTCGGAAGGCTTGTAATGAAGTCCATGGATGAGCTTTCCCATTTCTTCTCCGGAATGGGAAGTGGCTGAAGTAACCCTGCTAGAAGTGTCTGCTCAGACTTGTTCGGCTGACAAGTCACACACTCACTGATATGTCTCATCACATCCTGCTTGAGACCTTCCCAAGAGAATCTCTCTTTGACCTTCTTGTAGGTTTTGAAGAACCCTTGATGGCCTGCTAATGGAGAGTTGTGTACTGCTGCTAAAATTTGCTTCTTGAGACCTGATCCTGGCACTAGGTAGACTCGGTCTTTGTAGAAGATGACGTCGTCTATGACTCTGTACCTGTCGTCCTGTACCTGTCCATCGAATATGTCATGAGCGAACTTGTTCTTGGAATATTCCACTAACAAGTGGGATTTCCAATTTGCTGAAATCTCCATCAAGGAACAAGCTACTGGTCTCCTAGATAATGCATCTGCTGCTTCCCCATGCTTGAAGATCCTCTCCATCCTCTTGGCCGAAACTATCGTAGGTGCCCCTGTCGACATGCCCCTCAATATGTAATATTCTGAACTAGAATATTATGTGTTTTCTTGTTGAATTTGTTTTCGAAGACAATATCGTGTAAGTTTGCAGCCGTGTTTTCTTTACTCATGCAATAATCATTAGAAATAATATAAATAATAAGAGTGCCAGATCTCTTTATTTATTCCAATAATATCAGCTATGGTAAAATTCATACAAAGTTGTAGCAAAATATGAAAGATGTATAGAAGAACCTGGTTCATTTCATAGGCGGCCTGGTATAGCTGATATATTAGTTATGAAGTTAGGAACATAGGCAGCGAACTCCACAAATGATGGCTATGGCTGATAATGATAGGCTTGATCCCCAAAAATTGTATAAGCAGCGATCTCTCCACAGAAAGCAAGTATGATAGATAGAAGCTCCCGTAATTTAGGCTCTTAATCAACAACAATCAACCCTGAAGATAACAATATAGCAGCAGCTTCCACAGAGGTGAATGAGTGCTGTAGATGAAGGAACTTTGGCGCTACAAGGTATATTTATATATCAGCAACAAGAATTGGGAATCCGCTGTAGGAGACAACACCACATTTCCTTATATATGCATCAGATCGACCTTCAGCAAATAAGAGAAGCCCACCATAGAACATTTCTGCCCAGGATGGCTGTTCGACCTCTTGACAGTAGAGGGACGGCCCACACATATAAAATCTGACCTGTTTAGTGAGATTCAACCTCCAGCAGAGATGGAAGCTTCTCAACTCGGCCATAGCTGGACAATACAACTCTTCCACAAGAGGATATGCGCCCAGCTCACAATAGAATGTCCCAGCATGAAGACCCATGGATTTTCCTTCAACAAAACGCACCCAGCATTTGAGAAATCTCGCCTTTATTCATCAACACGACCCATGTTCTATTAAACTCGGCCCAAGGAAGGTATACAGCCCCGATTCTAAGAGAAACTCGACTTTTAGGGGATAAACTCGACCCCCAACTAGAAATTCGTCCTTCCACCCTTAGCGTCAGCTTCCACAAGAAAATCAACCTCTATCAAATGTCATTCTCCAATATGCTGCCATGAGAATTTGCAAAGAAGCACAAACAGTAGATCTGAATGATCTACTCTGAGAATTGATTAGGATAGATAGATTTCGCTATCGAAACCAATGTTCGTCGAGGGTTTTCCTCCTCAACGCTAGAAAAAGCCAAGAGCTTTTGAAATCCAATTTTGATTTGATAAATGAGTGAATGAGGAGAATTCCTCTTTTCCCTCCTTTTGTATTTTCCCCGTGAGAAATATTCTATTTTCTCATTAATTAATTAATAAGTCACTTTTATGTCCTTTTACTTCATTTAATAAAGTGACTTTCTTTTCCTTGCTTTTTTTATTAAATGACTTATTCATAATTAATTAATATGACTTTTGAACCCCCAGTGACAGAAGTCATGATGTCATTCCCTTACACATCTCCCATCCTAGCCTACGGGAATTAGATAAGCTAGTGGGTTGCTTTTTTGCTTTTTGGTGCTAAGCGGAAGGGGACATTACAGTCCTCCCCGCTCGAAATTGCTTGTCCTCAAGCAATCGAATATCTGGCTGCTGTAGTACCTATTCCCCTTCCCATGTGGCATCCTCTATTGGTAATTCCCTCCATTTGACCAAATATTCTCTGATGACCCTGTTTCTCAACTTCCTCTCGTGCACCTGTAATATTTTTTCAGTAACCAACACAAGTTGCCCCTCTTCATCCAGTGGAGGCAACTCAGTAGAAATCACCACCTGTGAGTCCATTGCCTTTTTAAGGCAGGAAACATGGAATACATTGTGAATCTTACTCTCCTTAAGCAACTCAAGCTCATAAGCCACCTCACCTACCTTTCTGATGATCTTGTAAGGCCCATAGAAGCGATGTTTTAATTTTTTTGCTCCTTTCTTTTTGAGGGAAGACTGTCTATATGGCTGTAACCTCAAATATACCAAATCACCTACCTCAAAGCTCCTCTGAACTCTTTTCCTGTCTGTGTAAATTTTTTGCTGATTTTGTGCTGTTTGCAAATTCTCTTTGAGTGCCTTCAGAATGTGTTGACTTTCTTGAAGCCAATCTTTTTCTTTAGGTGCTCTACTGTCTCCAAACACTAGGTCCACAAATGTAGGGGCATCATAGCTTTATAGAGCCCTGAAAGGGGTCATACCAATGGACATATGGAATGTAGTGTTGTAGCAAAACTCCCCCAAGTGCAACCATTTCGTCCATGTTCTTTGCTGCCCTGCTACATAATCCCTCAAGTATCCTTCCAGCCATTTGTTGACTATTTCGGTTTGACCATCCGTTTGAGGATGATAACTGGTGCTAGGAGTCAACTCAGTACCCACCATCCTAAATAGCTCCTACCAAAAAGACCCCATGAACCGACTGTCCCTATCACTTACGATAGTCCTCGGTAGTCCATGCAAACGAAATACCTCCTTGAAGAATACTTCAGCCACCTGTGCTCCTGAATAGTTTGATGGTATAGCGAAGAAATGGGCAAATTTAGTCAACTTGTCAACCACCACATAGATACAATCTCAACCTTGGACTTTAGGCAGCCCAGTGATAAAATCCATAGATATACTTTCCCATTTTCCCTCAGGAATGGGCAAAGGTTGCAAGAGTCCAGCTGGATGAGTGTGTTCAACTTTGTTTTGTTGGCAAGTGGAGGATTCCTTTACATACTTTAGTACATCCTCCTTAAGGCCCTTCCATGAGAACCTTTCTCGGATCTGTAATGTCCCCACTTTGGGACATCATCACATTACAGAGGATTATGATGACCAAAGTAGCCAGATGGAGGTTATAGCGAGTACATGGATTATTGAGAGGTATTTTGGGGTCCGGCTTGCATCGCTCATCCTATTTCATCATTATGATCCATTCCGCACAGATTTGCTTTGGTTCCGTTGCATTTTGACGATTTCCATGATTTTGAGTATTTTGAGCTATAAGTCAATTAAATTCCCTGAAGAAGTCATTTTGGGCACAATACTTGGAGGAACCTCTCAGTGTAATAGCTCATTGGAATCGAGAGGAGCAACACTACAGGATAGGATGGTCAGAAGTGACTTTCAGTGGCTAGGGAAGCCACAAGGAGAGATAAGGCGTTTTTCAGAGGTAAAAAGGTTAATTAATTAATTAATTAAATATTAATAAAATGAAAGTCACTTTGGAGGGACAAGGTGAGCAGGAAGTATAAAGGAAAGGCAAGGGCCTCTATTCATTCATTTATGTATGTTTATCATTTTGATATCTGGCTTCTAGCTAGAGGGCTCATCTCTTGGGGGTTTTGAGGGTTTTGACTTAACAAACCCTAGAGGACGATTCAGTGGTGAAAGATTCCACCTAGCTTGTCCCAAGCTTGGTCTCGGGGATGCAATACTTCTCCACACCATTCTAGTTCGGATCTACATCAGTGCAGGAGGGTTCTACACCAGCCACAAGCACAGGAAGAGAAGGAGGGCGCACCATTGGGGGTTTCCAGCAAGGGGGGCGCACCACCCTTTGAGGGGAGTTCGTTCCAAGGGATTGGAAGGGCTTCGACAGATTCTAGCACCTGGGTTTTCATTGCAGGGGCTTGGCCATTAGATCTAGTGCATTCCAGAGGAGTTTCATGTGCCATTTGATTTATTGGATGCATTGGACGAATTGGAGAGAAGGAAGGCAATTTTGAGATTTAGATCTATTCCATTTGGGGGGGTTATACCTCGTATCTGACCCTGAGACTTCACCTAGTGACTTGCAGTGTCTCGATCTATCTTTTTAGCAAGTTTCAGGGCATTTGGAGGCCTCCTTCATCAGGGCCGAATTATTGGGCACATTTAGGGTTTCAGGAGGGCGCAACTTCATTGGAGGATTCAACATTTGGAGGAGTTATCCATATAATTTCGGCCTGAGACTTCAGGAGGGGGATCCTATTACCCCGATCTATCATTTGGCCGAGTTTGGACTCATTTGGAGGCTTTCTTCAGTTGGGCCGAATTATTGAGGGTTTCAGTCTTCCAGCAGGACGTGGCCTTTCCAGTTGAGAGTTTGATATTTCTTACGGCCCAGATCTCTTCCAGTATTTGGTCTTCATTGAGTATTCAACCTTTGGAGGCTTGTAGTCTTCTATTTGGAGCATTTTGTAGCAGCTTCTATCTTCTTTATTGGAGCCATCTGTTGAGCATTCTAGATCGGACTTCCCATTGTAGCAGGTAGTTCTATTTATGAATAAAATCAGATCTGAAGTGTTTTGGCTTGTCTATCATATTATTGATCTTGCATATTGTTGAGGTATGTTCCATTACAGTATCTTCTTGTTTATTGTTGCAAACACACATATAAACCATCAGTAAAATCCTAAGCGTAACCTAAAGGATCTCTGTAAGCAAAGTGTTTGACGAAATGCCACAACTACCAAAAGTTTAAAAAGACACCCAAAACCGTGATGTTTCTGGCATATTGGCTTGGGAACATTACAGTGGTATTAGAGCTTAGACTCCTGCCAGCCTGAGGGGTCTTACACAAGGAGAAATGGATGAGATATCCTTTGAGATAACATACTTGGAGATAAAATATTCCGACCTTAGCAAGGAAACTAGGGCCCAAATAACCGTCCCACAGTATGTAGCCTTAAGGAATCCCAGTTGGAGCGAAGAGGATGTTTTACACGGGATCAT
>SNQJ01S0174925.1:9590-20171 GCA_010110895.2 Picea sitchensis | reverse complement strand
TCCTCCACTTGCTATATTTATATCATCAACACTGCTTGCCTCAATGGTAAAAACTACTCGAACATGATACAACAACACTCCTGAAGAAGTTTGAACATTGTCACCAACAAAGCAAGGTAATCAATATATGCCAATCCAGACAGTCTCCGTATCCAACAAAAGTAGTAGTACATCTCCAACAACAGTCGAACATGGTTCGGTTGGTCTCGACAAATCCAATTTGATTCAACAAGAAATAGTTGAGTCATCAAGAATACATCAACTAGGTTTTCATATCACAAGTTCAATTATTCCCCCTCTATGAGATCAATAAGTAGAAACAATAGTTTTTGTCGAAACCTCTAGTTGATGGATAACCCAGTCGAAACTCCAATCGATTGTCATGTCAAGTCTATTCCCAACTGACCACTTCCAAGGAAATAATCAGTAAGCAAGAGAAGAGTTGCATGACTTTATAACTAATGATAGACAATGATATGAAGTCCTCAAACATATAGTCAAATGTTTCCATGAAAATCCATCAATCCAACCACAATCTATCCTGATAGTCGACACTGGTCCACAATTTTGACTTTCATGTCTCTTCTACAAAGATCTGAAAGCATGATTTCCATTCCTTCAATTTTTATGGTGGGGATGATGATAGAGAACCGATTTTTATATTGGTTTATCAGAGGAAGTAGGCTTAGGTTTAGGTTCACTTACAAGAGTATAACAACTTGACATATAAAAAACAATGGCATGTGAGGAGCACGTAGCTCATAAATATGTTCGGCACAATCAAAAGTAGTTTGTTTTTATACAAAACCAGTTTGAACTCCTCCTACAACAAATAAAACTTCCTTGGTTGTAGAAAGGGTGGGTGTAGGTAGGGAGGAAACAACAATATAATATCCAAGACTATTCTTAATGAATGTAGATATTTGATAATTGATGATATCACCTAATATTTCAGTACTCTTTTCAAACTTCAAGCTTTTGTTCAACTGAGCAGTTGACTTTTCCAAATCCTTTCTTAAGGAAACGATCTTAGATTCTATCTCTTTGAAATTTTCTTCCTTTTTCTTTAGCTGGATTCTCACCACTTATTCTATTCTTCTTTCCCCTTCTAATTGAACTTTTAGGATTATGATAATCTTTTCTGATTCTTCAAGGCTTTGTGACATTTTTGCTTTTGAATCATGATCCTCTTCTTCATATTTTTGCAATTGCTCCTTTGTTTTCAAATTCATTTTCCTTAGATTATTTATTTCTCTTAAGGCACATATGAGTTCTTCTTCAATATCCACTTCTCCATCTGTTTTAACATTTTCCTCTTCTTCTGAATCCATCATTTATTTCCCTTTGTCTTCATCAATATTTGTTTTGATTTCCATAAAAAGAGTTTCTTCTTTATCACTATCTGAACTACTTTCACTGCTTTGTTTAAATGAGTCACTAACCCATTTTGAGTAGAGGATCTTCTTATTTTTATAAGAGTTATTATTCTTTTCATGCTTGTCCTCTGTGTGGCTATTTTTGTGTTGATGATGTTTTCTCTTTACTTTATTGTCTTCTTTATTATCACTACTTTCATTTTTTGCATATGGACACTTAGCAACAAAATGTCCTAATTTTCCACAATTAAAGCATTTAAAGGGAAACTTACCTTTGTATTTTCCAGATCCCTTTTTTATTTTTCTCAAAAAAAATTCTTTCACTTTGTCTGATTCACCGCTAGAACAATCACTCGATTTGTGATTTTTGTTCTTCATTTTCTTTGAGGCTTTGAAAGTTTCTTCCCTTTTTTATGGTTTTTCCTTTTCAGTCCTCATTTCATATGAAGTGAGGATCCCATGCAATTCATCCATTGTTAATTTATCAATATCCTTTTTTTCTTCAATGGTGGAAATTTTGGCATAAAATCTTAAGGGGAGTGAGCTCAACACCTTTTGCACAATCATTGATTCTTCAACCATTTCACCAAGTCCTCTAATTGTGTTAAAAATTTCTTCCACATGAAGGAGATAAGATACAACATTTTCTTCGTCTTTAATCTTGATACTCTCGAATTGACTTCTATGAGTTTGGATCTTATCCTTCTTGACCTTGTCATCTCCTTCATGGATGTTTTTAATTTTGTACCAAATTTATTTCATTGATTTTCAATGCATTACTTTGACAAACTATGATTCGAACAGTCTGCAAAAGATGGTGTTCATGGCTTTTGCATAATTTTCAATATAATTTTTTATGGTCGTATCTGTTGGTGGGGTTGTTAGGGTTGTATAACCATTCACGATCGATTTCAAAATATCAAAACCAAGTGCCATTAGATATGTTCACATCCTTATACTCAAGAAGGAATAGTTTGTTCCATCAAACAATAGATCCTTATTTTTAGAGAAACCTTATTGACTGACCATGTGTGCTCTTGAGATCTACCTTCTAGTGGTTAGACTGTTTTCAAAGGAACTATATATGAAACCAATTGTTGAGCACACACTTATATTAAGAGGGGGGGGGGTGAATCAATATAAGGATATCTTTTTATTTTTAACATTTATAAACCATAATGAAGCAATACATAAAAATAACAACTAGAAGACACAATATTTAATGTGGAAACCCTTTTGGGAGAAAAACACAAAACATCTTTTTATAAATTTGTAGCCACCAACCTACTAGAGACACCAATCCCCACTACTGTTTGTAGGCACCGACCTATAGGAGACATTGATCCCCTCTATTTTTATAGGAACTGACCTAATGGAGACATTGATCCCTTTTGTTGTTTGTAGGCACTGACCTACAAGAGACACTGATCCCCTTTGTTTTTTGTAGGCACCGACCTACAAGGGACACCAATCCCCTTCTATTGTTTGTAGGCACCAAACTACATGAGAAACCAATTCCCTTCTGTTGTTTGTAGGAACCAACCTATAGGAGACATCAATTCCCTATGATGTTTGTAGGCACCAACCTATAGGAGAAGCCAATCCCCTCTAATGTTTGTAGGCACAGATCTATTGGAGACACTAATCCCAACAATTATTTGTTATGTAGGCACCAACCTACTTACAAGTTCTTCATTTGCAATTACTTCACTGGTTTGCTTGCTTCTTTTGTCTTCACCAAATCTTCTCTGCGCTCATTACTTCTGGTTTCATCATATCTTCTCTGCACTTGCTACTTCTACTTTCTCCAAATCAACTTGACACTCACTCTTTCTTATTTCATAAGACCTGCTCAATGCTCTCTTCTTCTACTTCCACTCTGCCTTCACCAGATATTCTTGCTTCTACTTCTACCTTAGATCCAACTTTACAAGTTTTTCTTGCTAGAATCACATATTTATTTGCTACAACACCAAATCTGATCTTCACTAATATTTAATTGTCTCTCCTTGAATGTTATTAGATCATCACTCATCAAATGGTATGCATAAGAATATTTCATTTTCACCTACACACACACATTTTCTCATAACCCTCTTCTCCGTTTATACTTTAACATAATATTTACATGAAAAGTCATGTTCATTTGAAAATATATGACTTTTATTAAATAATAATTAATTTTCCCCCTTTTTTATTTTTAATTCACTTTTTAACCTACCATGGATAAAATACCACCATGGTTTTTAATTCTGTTGGATAGTTGGTTGTCATTGATGTCAACCCTGGTCAACCATAAAAGAAGCCCCGAAGCAAGTTTGGAAGCATCTATAAGTGATGGGTGTATTTGAAGAAGTCTCCAAAGTGGTCCCCTTATGGCATAACTTTAAGCATGGCCCTTATGGGAAGATGCTTTGAAGAAGTCTACAAGAAGTCCATAGATGTGTTCATGAAGCCCAAAGTTTTTTGAAGAAAAAGAGGATGATGGACTATATTAATACATTTAAATATCTCATAGATGGATAGTCATGTTGGCCCTTGACCAAGTTTTGAGGAAACATTGGTCATGTTTGACCACTTTTGGGACTTCGACAGGCTGGTCAATGATGGAGCGCCCATGCGGAGCAAAGATCCCAGGATCTCACTTATTTTGCGGGATTGTGGACCCATCAAAGGGTTTTAGGGTTTATGTAACGGGTTATGGGATGTCGTCCCATAGGGTTTACCCATGTCTAGGCCCTTTTGTAAAAGTATATTTAGGAAGGAATATAATGTAGAAAGTAGTAGTTACTAATTGGCTTAGTGCATGACTAGTTGGCTTAGTGCAAGAGATTATAAGTTGCTTTGTGCAGACAATATGTGTCAAGTAAGGCTCTGTGCTACTGAGGAGTTGGCTCTGTGCCTTGAATTGGTTTTGGGAAGGAGGATATGGTGCGCATCTTGCATATCTCATGTCCTGTGTGGAGTTGGGCTCTGTGGATTTGTGCATAGGAGCAAATGAATGTAAGAATATTGAAGACTAATAAAGAAGAAGAAGCGGTTGGTTGACATAGCCCCACACTGGGGTGAACCACGTATATCTTGTGTCTTGATTTTCTTTGTGCGATGTTGTTTATGTGGTTATTTGATTAGTGTTGTTGTTGTTATATATAATGAATGCATCAAATGTTGTTTCTTAGCACTTAATGGAAGTAAATATAAATGAATGCTAGATCTGAGTTAATGCTATGTGCTAAGTGATTTTAAGTGCTTGATCTTGATTTTCACTATGCAAATCTATAATAAGGGTTGGTATGTGATGTGAATGAGAATCATAATCTAATGCACGGTGTTGGCTAAGTGCTTCGTTAAGTGTTGTAATCACAGATCTGTGTCCCAGCTTGGTTGTAGACACCTAAGTCCTACAACCCCCCTGCCTCTACCTCAGGTGAGACTTCATCTGCTTCACAAGTGTTGCCAAAAGGGTTGGTAGTTAGGGTTTTGTTGGTACGTTGTTGAAGTGTTGAGCCCTGGATCTGCCCCTGTGCCAACAAATGGTTCCGTTGTCGGGACCTGAAACTGTGATTGTTGGGAACTGAAGAAAAGAGAAAGCTTTGTGTGTAGATATGTTGTTACAACGTGCAATATTCTTTTTGACTTGCGAAGCTCTGTGCTAAGAAAGGAACCCGATCTGAAGAAAAGAGGTAAGATCTTAAAACATTTTTTTCTCTGGTAAAGGTAAGATAAGTGGAAATTTTAGCTTCAAAAGTACGAATCTAGGTATGTTTGATAGATTTTTTCCTAGTTTGAAAACTAGGGCACAGTTAGAAGAAAGAGTTGATCTGAATAAATTTGATAGAAATGAATAAAAATATGTTATTCCTATGCATATAAAGAATTTTTGGAATAAAAAGTGGATGCAGAAACCTAGAAAGAATTTTTGCAGATTGCAGGTCCCACACTGTGATCCTAGTGCACAATACAGGAGAGGCTAGGGTTTGTTTAAAAGAAAGAGAGGATTGACATTGTGTTAGAATTGCAAAAGGCCAAGCCATCTTGCTAAAGAATGCCCTGGTACATGTCCTATTTGTCTTTGTTGTAAAGCTATTGGTCATGAGGTTGAGGATTGCCCAGGAATGATTGCTAAAGTTGAAAATATGAACATGAGACAAGAAAACTATAAAGAAGGTCAAGAGACTAAGGATATGTTAAAGAATCATACAGAAAAAGAGTTAGAGACTATGTTAATACAATTAAAATAAGTAATGGATGATCACAGATACATCAATTTACCAGATATATTGAAAGAAAAACATCGCATAGTTACAAGAATAGAAGACGTCGACATAGAATATGTATTAGATGAAGAAATGCATGTGAATATTACAACAGAAAGCTCTTGGTAAATTTTGGGAAGGCCTGCTATGATACCTTCATTGGCAAGGATAGGCTTGTTTAAAGGAAATATGATAACCCTATGTGGAAGAGTTAGTAATATACCTATGATTGCTCATGAAACATCGACATAAGAGGACTTTGAATTTATTAGGTTTGTTGAGAACAATGCCCCTTTCCCACTTTTATTAGGAAAGACTTGGATTGAGAAAGATCATATCATAAGGAAAGCAGACGAAGAAGCTACAGAAAATAAAAATAAAGAACTAAGGGATTTCATAGCTCAAAGAATAGATCGATTGATATAAGAACAAGAAGTTGAGTTGAAGCAGCAGAATGAAAGAGAAGTAGTTGTCAACTTTGAAAGAGTGCAAAAAGGATTGAAGGACCTACCCATGCAAGAAAGAAGAATACCTACCCTAGAGTTAATAAGAAACAAGGTATTACCTTTGAACCCTTTGAAAGAACATTGGCAATGCGAAGTTACCATGCTAAGAGAAGACAAGAATAAAAATGGAAAGAGGAATCCAGAGACTCAGATCACAGGAAATAAGGTAAGGAAGCTTAGTAAGAAGAAATCCAAGTTAGAAAAACTACGGGAAGTTCCAGAAAAGACTCCACAGGAGGCAGATCTATAGAACTTGAACCTCATCAGAATAGCAGAACCACACAGAATGGGACTTCGTCACGACAAAGCGATATGACCATTGGAGGTGCCCCAACCATTAGAATAACGCCCCAGAATGGCTAGAAAATGCAGCTATAAGCGAATGGACCATTGAGACTGTGCGCTAATGGAAGGATTCACATTGATGGGCGTATTCATGCCCATTGGAGGAATCTGTTACAACGCTTGTTTATTTAACCCGTTGGATGCTACGTCGTGACCAATTTTTGCCACTTGTGATTATCCGAGCTAATAGATAATCGATTTCATATCAGACTGTGATTTTTAGACCTCACCATCCGTTTGATTACCTCACTTGTCTGCTTGTCTATCCGATCTATTTAATCACAAGTGCGAATGTCAGGCGAACCAAGCATGTTAGAAAAGTCTGTGGAGGATATTCTTGTAGACCTCACGGCTAAGAGAGTCATGTCTATAGAAATACAGGCGTCGTCGACTGGTGGATTTCAATCATCCCCCTCGACTGGTGGATTGTAATCATCTCCTTCGACTGGACAACATTCTGGTCGCACTACTCAGAAGTAAAGAAAACACCATGACGATTTGGCTAACGCGAAGCAGATCTCATCGGTCTTGCCAAAGTACATATCACCTTTGGTTGGCGTAGTGAATTGCGACAGTATACCGTACACGTTTATCACCGCATACATCCTGAAGGGGATACATGTAGTTTGACCCCAGTTAGGACACATCCCATCTCTGAAGAAAAATGACTTTAACCTCAGAGACAAGAAGAACTACGCGATGCTCATGCAACATAGTTATTTGATGAGAATGACTGGGAAGAATCCGTGCATAGTCTCCCAACGTTGGTTTAAGGATCTCGTGCAATCAACAATATTGAACGTGATGAATATCCCTCACTTCATCCGACTTCAAGAGGTTAACGCTTACGTAAAATCCTCGTGTCATGTTACCATGGAGGGTATATGTGGCTTGACAGGCATGTGACTGTGGAGCCGGTGCTGATCCAACTGATCACAGGACTAATCATGTAGGGACCATACCCTCAACAATTCTACCTAGGGAAGACCTCAAATCACTCCTTGGAACAATGCTTAAAGGACGATTATGGTGATGTAGAAAAGGGAAAACCAGGCTACAAGGTAGCCTCCATCCAGGATGGCGTAGTTCGCCTAGCTTGTTAGCTTATAGCTGGTAAGATTTTCAGAAAGAACCGTCCAACACAGGTCACATGATTTGTAGTGGACCTCACAGGGAAGTGCATAGAAGGAATGCAAATGAACTGGGCGAGTTACCTTGTCAACGAGCTTGATAAGGACTGTCGCGGAGAGCAGGATCAGGGCTACGAATTCCATTTCAGTTGGTTACTAGTATTGATCACATTTGTCGCTTGGCAGATGCAAGAGGGAGTGACATTTCCAGATCAAAGTCGTTGGCCACAAGGTTCTCCACCTTGTGGTATACGAATGAAATGTCGAAGCAGTGGCAGTAGAACATTGTCTTACATGCCTACTACCAATAGTTGAAGTGTGCTATTGAGGCGTTTCCACGCATGACACCGAATACATTGCACTAGTACAAACCACTAGCGAATTTCCGCGTAGATCAACACTTTATCTACATCAATGCATGCAGGGATGAGAGTAAGGAGGAACCGCGGTCCTATTATAAGTTGATCGACGAAGATATGGAGGAGATCATCAAATAATGGCAAGAAGAGTTCCTTGTACCGATTGAGGATGCAAAAATTTTCGACCTCGACATCATCGAAAGTCCCTTGGTCACCTGGGTTGAACATGATGGACAAACTAGCACAAAGAAAAATAAGAAAAAGGAGGAAGTGCAAAACATAGAAACTGATGAGGAGGACAATGCCTCAGAGGAAAGTAGGCCTGACTCACCCACAAGAGGAGGGGGAGAAAAAATGAACCAAGAAGAAGGAGGGGAAAAAGGATAAAATCAAGACCAAGGTGAAGTTACACCGTCGAAGGATCCCCCTACCAAGGCCGAAACATTGAAGAAAAGGAATTTTTCTCCGCAGAAACCCTTAGCAAGAAAGAAGACCCACGCTAATANGGATGATGTCGGTCTAATCATCACAACTGTGGAGGATGCTTTAGAGGATATCTTGCAGAGACATGGAGCGAAGCAGGAGATGTTGTATGAAAGAATCGAGAAGGAGCTGAAGAGATGCAGTAAGCTATCCATTCAAGCTACACAGTACCTACTATGCCTTCTTCGTCGAAAATCACAGAATTTGGGAATGAGCTCACCCAATTACGAATATTAACAGATGCAACAGAGGCTTGACTTCAGTGAGTCCAAGAAGAAAAGGAGCAGGCTACAGAAGCCTTGAAGAAAGAAAAGGAGGAGGCCTTAGAGAAACTTCGAGTTGCGTAGAAGGCTAAAGATGAAATTCGAGCGATGTATGAGGAGGACAATGCAAATATGTAGAAAGAAAAATACCAGCTGCTCGTAGAGAAGACTACGGTCAAAGAGGCAGTGACTAAACCACTTCTCTATGTGTCAGGCTTGGCATAGGAGGAACTAGAGTCAACCGAGGTGCAAATAGGGAAGCTCACCGAAGCCATTAAACAACTTCAAGAACAGATAATGGAGTTAGAGCTCCAAGAAGTACCTATCACTCCATAAGAAGTGCGCGATCAAAGGGAAGAAGCTGCCAAGAATGCAGTAGAAAGAATCAGGGCACTTTCCTCAGAATGTAAGAAATGGAGTGCCTTGCAGAAGATCTGGAGCTGAGGAAACTGGAAGCACATCTTCAGTAGTTGCAACAACATGCATCCACTATCCAGGAATAGATGAAGATTCTCACTGCAGTTGAGAGGATGAAAAGATCACAGGAACTGTTATCACTCTGTAATTTTCCCAAGGCTGTGGAGGCAGTCATAGAGGCAACATCAAAACTGCTTCGAGTCAGGGATCTAGCCCTCCAAGACTCATAGAGGAATATCTCTATATGATTTAACTTTGTTTGTATAATATGTTAGGCTAGTTATGAGGTGCATAATTTGTTTTAGATTTGAGGTGTTTGGCTGAAGGACTGCTTTAGAATCCCATTGGGATATGGGGTTTGTGTTAAGTTTGAGATTAAACACAGGTCTATAAGGTATTTTCACAGGGCAAGGTAATGCAGACGTTGGATCTTTTAAAAATAAAATGATGTAGAGTAGGAACAGACGAGATAATCAATTACAACAAAAAATCATTTAAGAATTTCTTTATTGTAATATCGGAGGAAAACATTTAGATTTTCAAAAGCACTGCACAGAGTATCAGATATAAATTCTGCATTAAATCTCCTTTTGAAAATTATAAAGAGAGAAACATAATGATGACTGAGTATAATCACATTCACTGAAGAAATAAAACTTCACCAATCGTCAACATACATGAATCCTGTGAAAAAGTCCCTTTGTATTCTTAGTGAATCAGAAAATATTACAGAGAATAGCTTTTCTGGGTGAAAGAATCAACCATTTTACATTAAAAATACATGAATAAATAGGAGAGATCACCCCTCATGTTTAGGAAGTCAGATTCAACCACCTCAGCCAAAAATAACAACAAATCCCCAAAAATATGGAACTGTCCGCCATGAAAGATGGGCGAAACTGCTGCAAAAAAGGGGTCCACTCAGACATCTGTTTCTCCTCAACGGTGACTCTTGTGAAAAAAATGTAGGAGATTATTTTATAAGAGCATGTTATTAACAAAAAACTCCTTCGGTTTTTCCAATTTGTTCTCCAGCTCCCCGAAACATCTCCCGCAAAATTAGGACTGAAACAGAAAAACCGAAAATCGGAAAAATGAGGCTAAAATATGGATTCGATTCTCCCAATTGGTGGAACCTGTGAAAAATATGAAAGAAATGTTTGTTCTTCAGCCCGTGATGAACAAAAACCTCTCTTGGTTTTTGAAAATCCGTCTCCGTTTGCTCGGAATCACCCACGGAAAAAGACTGGTCAAACTGGCAGAAATGCGATTTTTTCACTTTTTGGAAGGGCAGTTTTGGAGGGCAGAGTGGTTTTGATCAGACCCCCCCTAAGGTGGTAAGTGGTATTGGGAGGGGGGGGGTCCGATTTCATGATGAGGTGACAAATTTCCCTCCCAATACCACTTACTCAGACACCCCCCCCCCCTGTTAATGTTAGGATGGTC
>SNQJ01S0174924.1:0-20171 GCA_010110895.2 Picea sitchensis | reverse complement strand
CACATGCCCATGCCTTCCTTCCAATACACTGTCTTTGCATGCACCTGCGTGTTCTTCTTCTTTTACAAGAAGCTTATTGATTTCCTTCCATGAAGCTAGGGTTGTCCATGATTTTCCATGGACATACTTGTCCCCACTCCATGCATTTACGTTGGAAGTACTTCCCCAACTACCAACTATAATTTCATTTAATTATTGGCTTTGAAATTAGGGAAGGGAAAATAAATGGTTATTCACCAAAAATAGTTCAGGAAGGTGGCTTGAGATTCTCTATCATGTTGAATCCCTCTCTAGGCCTCCTCACTCTCCCCTCTCGTGGTGTCATGGCCAATACTAGTGTTCCACCCTTCAGTCAACTATTTGGTTTTATTTATTAAACAAACCATATTTACATTTACATTGTTCAATATGTCCAAATTACCATGGCATGGTAATAATATGTTCATTCCGATATAAAAATATCGATAATCATAATTTATTACAAGTTAATTAGGGGATTAAAATGGGGGTGTTACAAAGAGTCCCCGTGGGAAGGGGTCCATTGGTTGGTATTCACAAAAGAATTTCTTGTCACATGACCAATAGATGGTGAAAAGGGATTTTTGGTGGGGAATGGTATCATTGATCCCCCCATATAACTTCCCCGAGGGACATAACTACCCCCAACCCTAGTAAAAACACCAGGGGTATAACTAGACCTGGGATTAAAATTCCAACCAAATGGGAAACCAACATTTGGTATCACCAGGCTACCTATAGAGTTACCATAAATATATGGGAATCTATTTCCAATAGTTAAACTAAGGTCTCCCCCCCCAGCTAGAAACAAATCAAGATGCAGGAATTGATGTGGATATAATGGGCATACTACCGCTGGATACACTTGTGGAAGGAAATGATGTGTTTGGTGACATAACCCAAATGTAATAACTGGATGTCATAGGCATAGATATGGGAGTACCTATCCCACTAAGTGGTTTCAAGGAGGTGGTCATTATGATTCCCCCCATCACAACTGGAGATGTATGTTGAAATATTGTAACTGCAAAGAATATTCTAATTATAATTGAGTTACTTTTATATAAATCAAATCCCATTTTTTGGATTGATCATGTCGGGTCTTGTATAAGACCAAATCCCCTTTTGTGGATTGGTCAAACCATGTTTATATGGTAGTATTTGAGAAGTCAGCCCATAGGGTTTATTAAAGTGGTTTTAACCACTACTGGGAGAGGTTGGCCCTTCTTGGTGAAGATACATAACCCGAGAACCACTCAACTAGTATAAATAAGAGAAGATGGTGCCTGATTCTCTCACTCACTCAACCACTCATCTAGTGCACATATTTTGGAGGTTTCTGTAGTTACAAGAAGAAGGAGAGGGAGGCACATGCTCAGTCTTTGATTTTCTTGGTGGTTTTGTATTAAGTCTTGGAATTGTATTGGATATCTATATTAAGGAAGTTTTGTTGGGTTTTCTCCCCCATGAGGGTTTCCCAGGATAAAAATGTTGTGTACCTTTTGACTGTGTTTCTTTCAGTGATCCTTCTTATGTTGTTATTTTGGAAATGAATTGAATGCTCTAGTAAATTGAAAATAACCTAATATCAACACTAAAATTTAACATGGTATCATAGCTAAACTGAGTAGAGCATCTTTCACTAGGTAACCAAAAACGTCATTGTTTTCGTACAAGAAAATTAGGGCTTTTTGTTGGAAGGGAAGTTTTTCCTAAAATCCATCTAGGGAAGTGCACCCTAGCCTACCAAACTCATTGTCATCTTGAGCGCACATTTTCAGTGGCTAGAGCCTCCATAAAGTGAAACCCTAGTCTTTACTAGTACCAAAAAACCAGAAAACCAGGAAACCAAAACTGGTATGAGGAGTACCAGTCCAATTTTTCACAGATCAATTTTCAAGTGGTAAAACTTGGAATTAATGAAAACAGATAGCTCCAGTCTACTCACCTAAGCCCAACACATCTATTCCCTAATCAGAATTCCAAACTTTGAAGTTTGAAAAATTAGGGTTTCCTCATAAGACCCTAAGTTGTAGTTGCAGTTGAAGTACTAGTTACAGTTGCAATATTAGTTGTATTTGCTGTATCAGTTGTAGTCGCAGTATTGATTTCTTCATGCCAGTTGCAGTGCCAACCCCAGTTGCAGTACCAGTGAAAGATTTTGTGAAGTGTTGGGACTGTTGTTTTATTGTCCTAGTGCGCCTTACTGTCAGAGGTATGTACTTACATGTGTTTAAAATGTATTATCATTCTAAAGGGTGTTTGCAGGAGAAATGATATTTTAAATCATAGATTCAGAAGGATCACAAATCCAACATATTCAGAGGAATAATGCACCCTAGTTTTTATTATTGTGATATGCATCTATTTGTTATGACATTATGAACCTCTGGGTTGTATGATGAAGTTATGACCTTCATACTAACCATTGGTCAAAATTAAAATCAAGGTATTAGATTGATTAAAGTTGAGTTTATAGAGTTTATTCTCTAACTTAGATTTCTTTTAAGATAACATATTGTCTTAGTACTTAGGACAGGTTGAAGAAAACACTTGTCATCTTGAGTGAAGGAGACTTGGAAGAAAAGAAACACACTCATTCTTGAGGACAAGACTCTAGGTTCCAGGTTTGATTAATCAAGTTGATAAGATTCAAAATTGCACATGTCAAGTTTGATAACTACCTCATTACAAGTAAACACTATAGTTGAGATAACAATCTTTGAAAAGTATTATGCTTGGTAGCATGTGAGCATATTGAGATAAATGCTTATTGTAATCATTGACCAGATATAACTAACATATCCTCTAGGAGAAACTTCATGTTTTTCTTTCAGGTTACCATGGAGGAATGACTGACCACAACACTAGAAGAGTGTTTCTCTCATTATTGTATTTCTTACTTTTAACCCTTGTTTCAGGCAGGTCACAAGTGATAGCTCTAAAAGAGATACTATGACGATTGTTCTCACTATTGCTTTATTATTATTATAAAGAGTATTATTATTGTCTGCGGTTGTTCTTGTTCCGGGAAGGTCACATGTTCCCTAAGGAAGCTATAGTGACGGTTGCAGGAAGAAACATATTAGATGAGACATGAAGCAGATCACGTGCATGACCGTATACATTTATGTACCAAATAATATGAAGAAGAAGCTATTTTTGTAGAGATACATAGTATCTCATAGGGAGATTGATTATACTGAGAAGAAGGCTCCAAAGATGACTGAACATTAGAATAAAACCCACAGTAGACTTGGTCAATGGATAATGAAGCCACCTTGACAGAAAGAAGAATTTTGTTGAAATCTGACTCAACTTTTCATTTTAATACTTGGTATTCAACACCAAGTATATCCTACAGAGACTATGGAGTTTTTGTAAACTCAGAAGAAATCAAGACTTAGAGTAAGCCTGACCTAAAAAAGGATCAAATGAAGGAGACATCTTCTAGGACTGGTAGACAAATTCCATGAGTTTAAAAGACTAGATCATATCTAGGAGACATGAAATCTCTTGGGAAGATTCCCTTGTTTCAGTGACAGAGAAGGAAGCTAGACAAAAGAATTGAGATATGAATTTTTCCTTAAGACTAGAAAGGAACTCAATGGTGATTTCCAAGATTGATCTAACATATCAAGCATGTCACAGATGACAGTATACAGATGTACAAATCTTGATTTGTGTCTAGAGGATTCTCCCAGCAAAAGGGAGAATACTATGACGAGACACTTTCTCCAGTAATTGAAGAAATAGTTCTAGTATTCATGAAGACAACCAGAACAACCATGATTATGATATGAGAGTCGGGGGGAGCAGTCCCTATATTTGAGATTGAGTTACCTCCATGAAAGAAGATAAGCTACCCTTGGTGTCAGATATTGAGCCACTCCCATTTTCAGATGAAGTTGTTTCTGTGATAGAGTAGAGGAGTTACTCTCATATTTCAATAGTCACAGTGAGAATGGAGCAATCATTCTCAACTTTAGTGCAGCTGCAGGTGAAGAGTCCTAGTCCCAGAGGAATAATTGCATAAAGAGTAGAGGACATACTCTCAGGTAGTGAGACAGATAATGCTTTGCAGAAAGCACATAGAGCTAGCACATGATTGTGCATATTAAGTTGTAGCTAAGCAAGTGTACTAGGTTGGTACAATGAGATGTGAAAATTTGATTTCAAAGTACAGGACATGAAGACTCATGTCTGCAAGTTGAAGAAAGGTCTAAGAGCTTGGTGTGTCAGGATTGATAGTTTTCTGAGGAGTTTGGGATTTACCAAGAGTAAAGTTGATTCTAACCTTTACTTCAAGGTTATGAATGATGAGTCAATTATACTGCTATTGTATGTGGATGACTTATTCTTAACAAGATAATAAAATATCATCATAGACTGTAAGAAGAATCTCGCTGCAGAGTTTGAGATGAAAGACGTAGGCCTGATGCATTATTTCTTAGGTCTTGTCCAAAGAAGATATTCCTTAACCAAGGGAAGTATGCAGTTGAAATACTGAAGAGGTTTGACATGTTGGAATGTAAATCCATGAACACCCCCATGGAAAAAAAGTTGAAGCTCCTGTTGGATACTTCTTCATAATTGGTTGATGCTACTGATTATTGGTTCATTGATGTATCTGATGAATACCAGACCATCTATATGTTTTGTTGTGAACACCTTGAGTCAGTATCTGGTAGAGCCCATACATGTTCACCTTGTAGCTACAAAACACGTGATGAGATACCTTAAGGGTACGTTGGAATATGGTCTATGTTATACTGGATATCATGACTTCAGATTGTATGGATATACTGATTCAGATTGGGATGGAAGTGTTTTTGATAGAAAGAGCATTTTAGGATGTTTTTTTAGTCTGGGGTCAGCCCTGACTTCATGGCAGAGCAAGAAGCAATCCAATATTTCTCTCAGCACGATAGAAGTGGAATACATTGCAACATGTTCCGCCAGTTGTGAAGCCATATGGATTTAGAAGTTGTTGACAGGTCTATTTGATTTGGAGATGGAAGCCACTGTGATTCTATGTGATAACCAGAGTTGCATAAATATGATGAAGAACCACGTGTTCCATGATCTGTCGAAGCACATAGAAATCCAGTATCACTATATTCGTGATATGGTGCAGAGGGGAGCCATAAATCTCCAATATGTTGGCACATATGAGTAGGTTGCAAATGTGTTGACCAAACCTCTCGTGTAAAATTCAATACTTTCAAGACAAGCTTGGTATAGTTTGAAAGGACCTCCCTTGAAAGGGGTAGTGATGTTGATGATAATATAGTATCCTGACCAATAGCGGGTAGCTCCATTAGGATTTTATATCCTAGGTAATTGATCATCCCTGGGAATATCCTGAAGGTCCGGTAAGGATGGTTCGTTAGAGTACATGTGCATGTATATGCCAACTGTTCTCAGTAGTGGTAGCTCCGTTAGGATTTTATATCCTAGGGAATATTTTGATTCCTAGGTAGATCCTGAAGGTCCAGTAAGGACAGTCTGTTAGAGTACCATATGGTATCTCCGTTAGGATTTTATATCCTAGGGAATCTTTTGATTCCTAGGCAGATATTGAAGGTTCGGTCAGGACGGTCTGTCAGAGTACCACAAAATGTTGTTGTTGCACCTGTCTCATTCTATTGCCATATGATGTTGTTATCTCAGCCTCATGCTGATGATGTTGTTATCTCGGCCTCATGCTGATGATGTTGTTATCTCAACCTTGTGCTGCTGATGTTGTTATCTTAGCCTCATGCTGATGATGTTGTATCAGCTTAGTGTTGTTGATGATGTTGTATTGATTTAGTACTGTTGATGATGTTGTATCAACTTAGCATTGTTGATGATGTTGTATCAGCTTAGTGATTTTGATGATGTTCTATCAGTTTCATGTTGTTGTTGATGTTGTATTAGCCTTGTGTTGTTGATGATGTTGTACCAACCTCGTGTTGGTGATGTTGTTTCTATAACTTCATGCTGTTGATGATGCTATTTCAGCTTCATGCTGATGTTGATGTTGATGATGTTATTTCAACTTCATGTTGCTGTTGATGATGATGATGCTATTTCAACTTCATGTTGCTGCTGATGATGATGATAATGGTGATGGTACTCTAGATCCATGATGTGAACGACAATGATGATGATAATCCAGCTCCACGATGTGCACGATGATGATGATGATGCCATTCCATCTCCATGCTGTGAATGATGATGTTATTGCTGATGAGAAAAACTTTTGATGATTTATAGATGTGCCAATCAATGTTCCAGATGATGATGATGTTGCTTCCCTCTCTCTCTCTCTCTCTCTCTCTCTCTCTCTCCTGATGATGTTGTATTGGGTTATGTCAGTAGAATACCCTTCTTGTTAAGGGGGAGTGTTGAAATATTTTAACTACGAAAAAAATTCTAATTATAATTGAGTTAATTTTATATAGATCAAATCCCCTTTTGTGGATTGATCATGTCGGGTCTTGTATAAGACCAATTCCCATTTTTTGGAATGATCAATGTTTAAAGTACAAATTGGTAAGTGAAGACACAAACAGATCTCCTTAGTTTCACCTCGAAACTAGAACAAAACAAGACATAATATAAAACTATCTCTAAGTTTTAATTATCAAGCACACTAACTAACAAGAGATAAATGATATACCTTTTAAATGTCGCTTGTCCTCGCTAGTGTCATCCTCTTTGTTCCAAGGCTTATGGGATGTTGAACCTATAAAAAGACATAAGACAACGAAGTGAAAGAAACAATGTATACTTAACAAAACCTATGTATGTGATCAAGGAATCATACAATAAAATGGGAACAATTTTATGGGAAAGAAATATATTACTGTATTAGAAATATGAAAAGGAGAATACAACCGATGCCTTGATGTTGTAGGGTCCCTTCCAACAATTCCTTTCTTCCCACACACTTATTCTCCAACGAGTCTGAGACTGTAAGTTTTGAAGATACTAACAATCTATCTTGACAACATAAATCAGAAGCCTATCATAAGCCCTTCAGCTAAAAATTCTCAAGCAAAAATTCTATTAACTCATTAGCCACTCTCAAAATCTATTCTCAAAGATGACACAAAAAATATAACTTTCCCATGAGAACTCCCCTCCTTTTATAAGCTAAAAAGGATAGGGTAAGGAGTTTAGGATGATCCCAGGAGATGAGGGATGCAACTCAGATCCAAATCGATCGGAGGCCACCTCACTCTCAAAGCTTCTATTCTATAAGCGTCGAGAAGCTTCTCTTTTTCTTCGNTTCGTCCGAACGATCGTCACACCATTAACACTAAGCAAACTGCGAAAATGTCGCATACCACTGTGGTACAACCTGCGTCGATCCTATATCGTCACACCCTTAACACTGAGCAAGGTGCGATGATCCTTCTTTACAAGGTTTTTTTACAAAGGAAAAGATAATTTCATCTCTCTGGTAAAATTCATCTTCATTCTTCTTCCGAGATTAAGGAAATTGATCCTTCTAAAGAAAAAGGATATGCTTACATCATTAATAGTCATAGGGGTGACAAAAATAATGTGTAACAGTCAAACCATGTTTATATGGTAGTATTTGAGAAGTTGTCCCTAGGGTTTATTAAAGTGGTTTTAACCACTATTGGGAGAGGTCGTTCCTGCTTGGTGAAGAGACATAACCCTATCACCCCTCAGATAGTATAAATAAGAGAAGATGGCGCCACATTCTCTCACTCACTCAACCAATTTTATAGTGCACATCTTTTGAAGGTTGCTGTAGTTACAAGAAGAAGGAGAGAGAGGCACATGCTCAGTCTTGGATTTTCTTGGTGGTTTTGTATTAAGTCTTGGCATTATATTGGATATCTATATTAAGGAAGTTTTGCTGGGTTTTCTCCCCCATGAGGGTTTCCCAGGATAAAAATGTTGTGAACCTTTTGATTGTGTTTCTTTGAATGATCCTCCTTATGTTGTTATTTTGGAAATGCATTGAATGCTCTAGTAAATTGAAAATAACCTAATAGCAACACTAAAACTTAACAATGTAGAGGAAAGTCCTCCCATGTTGGATGACCCAGTAATGATTGAAATCATAGGATGATTACTAAAAATGAGAACAAATCACCTAAAGGTCTATTCACCTAGATGAGTAAAGGGTCTATGATATCACTAAAGGAGTTGGTCAACCATAGTGAAAGGTGTGTTGTAATTCAAGGAGAAAAACAATAACCTATAACCAGCTAGACAAAAAATTCACCATAGAGCACACCCCTAGCAAATCGAATCTATCAATAAGAAAACTAATGGATAAAGGGGGCATTCTGAAAACCAACTCTTGGGGTATGTCAAGTCTCCAAAGCCTAGCTAGCGAAGGTATGAGAGCCAATTATAGTAACCCACATGTAATAACCCTTACTAGTGCAAGTACCCTGTTGAAGATAGGCACCCTCCAGGGGAACTGAAATATAGGTTCAATGTCTGCCTTAGGTACTGTTATCGCACAATTTTTACTTTGATCAAAGGAAAGGTTAATGGAAAACAAATTGGCGTAACTGGAGACTATCCCATCACTGTCACCTCAATAGGATGCCTCTTTATATTTAGGGTTGATGGCCTAGTGGAGACGTCCCCGGTGACCTGGGGGTTTGAGAAGGAAAGGTCAAGAATTTTATGAAAAGGTCCCCTCTCACAAGTGACCACTTATCAGAAAGTCCCATGGTTTTAACCAATGAAGTCGTAAAATATCAAGATGTACCTGCCCGGAACAAAGCAACAAGAAAATATATCTTTCACAAGTACAACTTGCTATTAGCACTTCATAAAATCACAGACTTTCTCAATAAAATAAATTGGCTGATATAATGTTGAAGTAAACACAAATTTATTGCACCAATAGTTATAAGGCAATACTTCACAATAAGTGCCTTGAAACAACTTCAAAATGACCAAGAATAATAAATCATTAACATCACAATACTAGCATTGATCAGAAACAAGCAAAACAAAGCATTAATCAACCTTTTCAATTGCTTTTGGAAGATTTTAGTGCTGCAACATATGGCTGTAGCTTACTTTAGTAGCAAAAGAAATAAAGTTAGTAGGTTAGGCTATTCTAATGTTAGAAGTTGTTAGTAGAAAGCTTAAGGTGTAGGTTTTGATGGTTGTTTTAGTCAATCATTCAATAGGAAGTATTAGATCAATGCTTTTAGGGAAAATGGAGTCTATTAGGTGGCAACAAATGTTGAAGTAAAATGATGATAGTAGGAGAGCCAAAGACAAGAGAGATTAGTAGTTGAAGTGTTGGTAAGACAAGGCTTCAACTACCAAACCCTAGAGGAAAATTACTACTAAGGTGTAGGTAACCCTAGGCATTAGTAAAGTTTCCTCCCTCTTTAACTCAAAGATGAAGAAAATGATGGCTAAGATAAAGCAATAAGTGCTAGGGTTTTGTAATGGCAAGGCCCTTAGCAATAACTTCAAGGAAATCGACTTCTTGGAAAAATCTAGTAGGTAAAAGCTCTTAAAGCTAGAACAATAACATGTGCTAGGATTCCTAGGGTTTTAAGAAAGAAATTTCATAATTCCAATGTAAATGCAAGATAAATATGAATATAAACATTCAATGAAGAAGAATTGCAGAAATTTCACTTACATTCATCAAGAATTATCAAACATAAACCCTAGTTGAACACTTCCACGAAGAAAATTGCCAAAATAGTCAAAGATTAGCTTCCTCCAACAAGTGTGCACTAAATTTCAGTCATAAAACCCTAAGTAGGGCGCAAATTTCAGACCTCACTAAGTGTGAATGAAAGATGATGAAAAATACAAGGGCTAAAACCCTTATTTATACAATATCCATCACCAAAATTAGGTAAAAAAGGTCGACATGGCCAGTTACATGTAATATCCAGTTTTTACATTAAGTGACATAATAAAACCCTAAGTCAAGCTAAAAGGATGATGTCATGCCCTTTTAGGGTGGCGTTAGGCCTTCTTAGGGAAACATTGGCCTCTAGGAGAAAAATGTTACCCCTCCTTGGGCCTATGTGTCTTGCCACACGTGCCACTTGGCACACAACTGCCTCCAAAGTGTCCAAAACACTGGGTGACGTCATGGGTCACATGGGTGACATCATGGGAATTCCAAGGCCTACATCATGGTGAAAAGGGAAATACCCACCTAGGTCCAGGCCTGGCAGGCTGTCCCTGGTGGAACGCCTCTCTCTCCGGTGCAAACCTATGATCTGTCTCTTCCCTTGGCTGGGGTCTCAACATCTATTTGGTGGGATTTTATCCCTATGGAGGTCCGAACTAATCATCTCCCATACCTATCCATCGGGTGTGGCCCTGCAACATCAACAAGTACGCCCTGCATGGGCTCATGAGTCACTGGGATCATAGCAATGTCAATCACATCTAATAATCAAGTTATTTAAACATGTGCATGAAACCCCCTTTCCCAACAAGTGCTCAAAGAGGTTATGCTATTCTACAAGCTAGGTTTGGAGGGGACGCTAGGATATTCTATTGGGCTAGTGCTCATTGGATGCAAGATGTTTTTGGGTGAAAACAAATCCAGGCCATGTAAGTGGATGAGGTGGTAAGGGATGCATGGGAAATTGGTGCAGTGATGACAGGGGAATGTATGACTTACCTGTGGGTGCCTCTAAAGAGGGTGAGATGCACCTTGTCATGGATGAAAATGTTTCCAAGCCCATTCATGCCTTTTATCTTTTATTCTTATTGATTTTTCTTTCAAGAGACTAGTTAGGGGACATTTCCCTGGCATGGTGACCAGTGGTGACAATGTTACCCACAGACATTTCATGGAAATGAGAAGGCTAGCTTGTGATGAGACCCCCTTTCTCTTGGCTATGCCACTAAGAGCCACTACCCTAGCATGGTGACCATATGAATGGTAGTGTCATACCGATACATGCCCATGGACCTAATAGGCTGGCTCGTGATGAGATCCCCTATCCCCCAACCAGGTCTTGATTTATTATTTTTACGAGTCCCTCTATTTATTGCTGAGAAGCCTTTTATTGCTTTCTCAGGGATCCCTGGACGAAGCTTCATTATTTTGTATTTTATCTTTTTCGAGCTATTTTTACCGTTTGGGCCTTTAGCCCCTTCTTCCCACAAGGTAAGATACAACCCTTTGCTAGCTTGGCAAACTCGATGCCTAGACCAGTGTATGGAATGGATGAGAGGGAAAAAGATGAAAAGTGGTAAGTATGGTGGGAACAGGTGATGACATTTCATGAACCCCCCAGTGGAAACTCAAACCCTATGGGAACAACTTACTAGGGAATAATATCATTCCCCCCAGGTGTGGTCAAGTGGAAAGGCATAAGGTCCAAGCACACATTAGAAGTAAAAAGAATTAAATGCACATATTCAAATGTTTTGAGAATTAGAGTGACACATACCAGGATACCCAGACTAATTACCTCATGGAGAAAGACCCACGACTGCTGAAGGACCAAGCCAATGGGATGGATGTCGCTGCTGCTGACAAGGTGGAGGCACTGAAGAAGAAATGGATGGGCCCTCCAGGGCCAGGCTCAAGTCGATCTGGCTATCGATAATCCATGTCTAGGTCCCGTTGGCCTCGAGACATAATCTCCTTAGTTATCCCTAGGTTAGGGGATAACATCTGGCTCCAACTCGGGGACATGTGCTCACCGTAGAGCGCATGAGAACCTCAAAATCTCTAGCATAACCCATGACCTGATTGATCTCAACATAAGACTATTAGTAATCATTTTCGGTGGTGATATCACCCTTGGCTCATATACATATATAGTACAAAAAATGAAAGCAAGCATATATACAAATGTAAATACAAACTATTCTAACATGCAATGAAAATGGTATACACAATGAAAGAAAATGCCTACCTACTTACCTGTACTTACTTGTTGGATCAATTCTAGGTGTATTCAAATAACTAGTAAAACCATCCTAGCAATGTCTCACAATACCTGCCTCTTTGCTTCATCATAAAACAAAACAATGATGAGTTAAGCACAAAAATAACATGAGTTAGAGAAAGTATTGTATCATCGGAAATCATAAGGTCTAGCTCATGGAGGTGGGTGGGAGGGAAAAAGTGGCTCCAAGTCATTCTCTCAGGAAAGTGCTCAATCCATTTCAGGAAGGGATCGTGAAAAGTCAAAGGTCCAATAGACTACCTCAAAGAGTATGAAGGCTGGCTACCTTGGAAGTCTTCACAATCTGAGGTCTGGGAAGGAAATAGAAAAAACCTAGAGAGTGACTGATAAGTTCTTAGGGGAAGGTTGAAATACTGAGATGAAAAAAATCTTCTTGAGGTATTCAACCTACCTTTGAATTCTAGGGTTTTCCTAAGAGGAAACTTAATACAAAGGATATACTTCCCAACTACACCTTTAATGACACACCAAGATAAGATAATCGAAGGGGGCGGGAGAACATTATCACAAGGATCCTTCTCTGGGAAAACGATGTCCTTACCTCTATCAAGATCTGAGCATAGGGGTGGCTAATAATCTTCTTCATGGGATAAATCCAAGTGCTCAGAGGAATAATCATTGAAATATTCAAGGTATGAACGAAATTCACTAGAATAATATAGCACCATGTCATCCTTGGGTGTCTGAAACAGGTTTGTAATCACACCATCTCATTGTTTCCAGTTGTCAATTTTATTAGTAACTTCATGTGATAAAGGTAAAGGAAACTTTTGGAAATGACCCTCAATTTCGTAAATGGGATCCCCATTGTATCCAATCACATTCCATTTACGCTTCCTGACATGTATGAATTCATCAATATTATCAACAAAGTCACCATCTTCATCATAACATGAAGGGGTTAGAACATCCAACACTTATTCACTTTCCACATCATAAGATAGAGAATCATTAAAAATTTGGAAAGGGAAGTAACTCAACTTGCTTATATCTTCCTATGCAGGAGCTTCAAGTATTTGGATATCTTCATCAAATGGAAGACTTGCCTATACATCTTATAGCTTGTCAAGGGGTTCCATTTCTTCTTCACTATATGAATCATAGAATAAGGTATCATTAAAAATTGGAAAGGAAAATGACTCAGGTCATTATCTTCATCTTGTGTAGGAGAGATAGGATCTTGGAGAGATTTGTTGGATGGAGGAACGATTACCAGTGCTTCATCCTCATAATTCACTTCTCTAGTTTCATTGCATTCTATCGAATCATGGGAGAAATCCTGCTCCTCTTCAAGGGGTTGACAATTTCCTTCATAAATCTCTTCCTTCATATCAAAAGGTTTTTGGTATTGAGCATGATATACATCCTTGAGATCATCTACAATCTCAGTGGTGAATCCTTCGTCCTCTAAGACTATTGTGAGATTTTGAAGGGAATCTTCATACGTTTGGCAATGTGGTTTGACAAAGTCAATAAACCTATTGATGAGGTGTACGAAAGATGATATACCCCTATCTTCAAAACAACCTTTAAACCAATCTTGCAAAAAGGATGGTAGAGAGAGTATAAATAATTTTACCAGAACATCCTCCCCTCCCAATTCTATCTTGCTTATATACTTCAAAAATTTTACAATGTAAGGAATTGGGAGGTCCCCTTCAAATATTGGAGGGTTTCTTTACCATTTTGTATCAAAACAAGTTGGGTATCCTTGAAGACTTTTGAAATCAACAGTTGGATACACTTGTTTCAAGGAAGCCATGATCCCATAACTTGGAAATATTAAAGAATTGAGAGTAAGGTGGCACCTAGGAAAAGGTTAGTGGAGTCGCCAGATAATTTTCTTGAAACTATCAAAGGGATGAGTGGATCACCCTCAGTGGAGTCTCCAGGTAATCTTGAAAAGTAAAGGATTTTGAGGAAATGCTTACCAAAAAGTGTCATCTTGAGGAGAATTGACTCAGTGTTCCCCAACAATGGCACCAAAATGTTATCGCACAATTTGTACTTTGATCAAAGAAAAGGTTAATGGAAAACAAATTGGTGTAACTAGAGAATATCCTATCACTGTCACCTCAATAGGATGCCTCTTTCTATTCAGGGTTGATGGCTTAGGGGAGACATCCCTGGTGACCTAGGGGTTTGAAAAGACAAGGTCAAGAATTCTATGAAAAGGTCCCCTATCACAAGTCACCACTGATCAAAAAGTCCTGGGGTTTTAACCAATGAAGAAGTAAAATATCAATATGTACCTGCCTAGAACAAAGCAACAAGAAAATATATCTTTCGCAAGTGTTATCACTTGCTTGGTTCAACCCTTCTTGGGTCCACTTTCCAAGGTCAAAAACTCACCCGCTCTCCTTTACACGGAAGCAGGGGGCCACCTTCTCCTCAAGGGGGAAGTACAAACCCACCTAGTCCCCCTCAAGGGTCAGGTTCACAAAACACTCACACCATGGCTGGAACTAATCCTCCACCACCACTCCAGATGCCATATTTTGCCTCTCTCAACATACCAGATCTAAGCAAACTCACAAATGATCCTATATTGCATGACCCCACATGGCCTGCAATGCCTACCAAACTACCTTTAGATATCCCCAAGTTTGAAGGAAATGCAAGAGATGACCCTGCCAACCATGTCATGACTTTCCACTTATGGTGCTCTTCCAACAACATTATGGATGATTCCATTTGACTATGATTATCTCAACGCACACTCACTAGCCCATCAACCAAGTGGTATGTAGATGAAAAATCAAGGTCCCATGCGACTTTCGAGTCCTTGGCCAAAGCATTTTTGACCTTCTTCCAATTACCAATCTTCCATGACAATGGTCTTGAACTACTCTATGATTTTAAACAAACCTCAGCCACACATATCGCTGATCACATTCACGAGTGGTGTCGACGACGTAGTTTGTGCAAAGCAGAAACCACCAAACAACAATGTCTTGATTGGTTTCTCAGATCACTTGTCTCTCTCCTCGGTAAAGATGTGGCTTCCACCTTCCCTCAATCAGAAGAAGAAGCCATTAGTAAGGCTCAACAATACGACCTCATCTATTCACAATCAGGATACCTGTACACAGTACTTCCTGATCTCCCAAGACCCATGCCATTTGGCCAAGACAAGCCTGTGATGTCTCACTTAGCAGACAGATTGATTGGTAACACCACACACCACAATCCACAACCCCAACAACCACCAATGTACGACACACCTTAATATCCGCCAGCATATGGAGGAATCCCTTATTATCCTCCACCCCCTTATCAACAACCATACCCTGTTGCTCTTCCAAAATGTCCTTGTAGAACTCGGGGGCAAGACCATTCTCATTGACATTGAAGCTATCGATGCCCCACTCGATTACAATATTTTGTTCGGTCGTAGCTGTTATCACTCCAAGAAAATCTTTGGGGTTGTAGGCCAAAGATGCTTGGTAACTCAAGAATATGGTAAATTTGATATGCTTGGAACAATGGGATAACTCAATGGCTAATGAAATGGACCACTTATCATGCATTCGAATAAGACAATTCTTTTAGAAATCAATAATCAGACAACAAAGTTTGAACAGGGGATGAAGAATACTAGTCTAGATAACCAAATACAACAATGTGTAGGGTCATACAAGATAGTAAGAAGTCCTTTAATTCAAGTTCATGAGCTTAATAAGAAGATAACAGTTCTTAGAAGCTGAGGTAAACTGAAGTAAAGCATAGAATAATGAAATACATGAACAAATTTGACATTGAAAGCAAAAGAAGACTGTGATTCTATTATCAAGATAAGAGTCTAGTACAGTAGCAAAATGTATCCAAGATTGAACCTCTCCCGTTCATCTCATATCTTCAGCTTTATAGCTTTACAATAAAATTTCAGATCCTAGAAGAATGGATCATATATGCTAAAGATAGAAAATCAAAACAATTTTACCAAAAGAGAGGAAGAGATCCTCCAAATGAGGTCAATTCCTCATTCTATGGTCTTCAGATCATGTAGAACCTCTGTGCTTTGCAGATAAGCCTTCCAAGGTTGTTTGATATCTCTTGAGGAAGATGAAATTCGAATTTTCCAAGTTTGAAAATAAACCCTAATTCATTGCCCCCCAAATAGGTGCCAAATCAACTTGAACACCTCCTCTAACTCCTTTGCATCAAAAGTGGATCTTAGATTGGACATTATAATTCAATATCTATCTTTAGAAAGAGTTTTCAAGAGATTTGGCTGAGTAAAACTTTGATCTGGGCAAAAATACTCTTTCTTTGGCCATCTCAGGTTTCACCAGCTATTTCGCCTTAAGATTTGCTAATTAGCTGATGAAAGCTCTGCTTTTCAACAACTAATTGGTTATAATTTCGCCTTCTATGCTGGTGAAAGCTTTGTTTTGAAAACGATATTCAAAATTGCAAAAATGCATTTTTGTCTCAACTTTCTGATCTTTAAGGCTGATCCTTGGGGGCCTTTACATCTGAATAGAATCCACTAAAGCTTTGTCAATCAATAATAAATCAAAAGATGAAGGTAATATATTTGACCGAGGTCTCTTACCAAGTTTACTTGCAATAGATTTTATTGATATTTCTTCTGTATTTTCCAGATTATTAATTCTCTGAAATGTTCTTTATCTCATTGAGAAGAATATCTCGTGAAGCACACTGTGCTTTCCACAGAGAAATATCCTTGGCATTAACTCCTGACTCCCCAGAGTTTATTCCCTGGTTACTCATTGCAACCACCACCCAGATTATGTTCTGATCGATTATTGCTTGAAGGAGAAACTTTGACAGTTTTGCCAAGAACAATATGAATACTTTATTCATCCAACACTATATGTACTGCATCGAAGTGAAGGGAACAGTAGGAGTGCAAAAACTATGATCTTCCTCATTTGTAGCTGTGGTGATGAGAAGAAAGAAACAATGCCATGTTTTGTTTATATGGATCAAAGATCCAGGGTTTGATGATAACAGAAGTAAAGCAAGCAACATTATGATGACAAAACATAGAGCGGAGAAATGAAAGTGCGTTCTCTGTAAAACTAAAAACACCCTCAATTCCTTGCATGCTCGATGAGATTTGGCAAGAGAACGCCATCCTGCTTGGGCGCTATGTGATGAGATATGTGTTGCGTGATGATATTTACTCGCTGCCTGCACTCTGATGTATAGAAGAGAACCTTTCAAATATAGCAGAGACAGAAAAATTCTATCCTGCAACTGTCATAAAGCAGCATTCATATTAAAAGTGAATATATCAGACGCACAGAGGTGTAGAATCAACCTCAACACTTCAAACCTTAAAAATCTAAGACCGAGCTCTGCTTTTCTGTGACATTTGCGCATGGCACCTGTTCTTGGCTTTTCCTTTGCTAAAAATCTGGATTGAATTATGGCAAGCCATCACAAATTGTCACTACAAACCTGTAGTTGTCGATTCATTCAACAACTCAACAATTCAGGTACCCGAGGCTATGATGCCATCGATATCCATAACTTTGGAAAATGACACAATCTTCATTTTCCCTTGACACCTGTATGACATATAGATCCGTGCAATCCATTTTTTGAAAAGATAGATCCCGGATATAAAGCTCTCATCCTATAAATCAAGCATCTGACAAATATTTCAATTAGCTTGGCACTTGGGTGATTTATCTGTTGGTTATGCGTTGGCTTGTGATAAGTGCTTGTTTCCTATGTATTTTATGTGTGGAAGAAAACCACTCGACCCCCAATATTGAACAGGTTCTTACTCCTCGTGACTTGGCATTCGATCAACTATGTGGAACCCAACCCGAAGAGATAGCTATAATATAATGGTATTGGGCTTGGCGCTATGTATTGTGGCATACTTAGTGTTTAAACCTTGTCTTGTAACCTGTCGTGGCTTTATGCATTTGTTCTTGCCAACGCATAACTATATCCCATGTTTAATAACTTCAATACCACATATGTGCCAATATTACTATGCATGATCAATGAGACATGTAAAGAAAAAAGGGCTTAGCACATGCATTGGGTTTATGATGGTTAATATGTAACTTGTGTTTGACATGTGGACTAGGTTGGACTCGTGGGCCTTCAAATATTTTTGGTCAAGTCTTCAAAGCCCGAAAGGCCTTATTTAGCTTAACTTATGGACTTGGGTCCATGTATTAGACTTAGGCGCTTTAACACGCACCATTCCTTAGAATAATAACAATAGTAAATCTAAGGAAGCATAGAATTAAGATTTAGGTAATACTAACAATGTGTGTTGTGATATGCAAGTCAAGGACAGAGTCACAAAGGTTTGGAGCAATTTTGATCAATGAGAGATGATAAGGAAACTAGAAGTTTAAGACATTGGCCAAAGGCTTAAAAGGAAAATGAATGAAACAGAGAGAGAGAGAGATAAAAACACTCTCAAAATACCGGTGCATTTTGATCGCTAACAGTAGATACATGTACTCTATGAAGGCAGTTGCCTCTTCCATATTTCAAACCATGATGTTCCCCCATAACGGGAAGATCATTACCATTGATCAAGTTTCACATTATGAGCCTAACCCTTCTGCCAACATTGATAACGTTCTCCATTTCATCCACACTAATCCTGAGGCATACCCACTCATCGAGATGGGGCCCAAAATTTTTAAAGACCCATCCTTGTTAGGAACTTACCATGGTGCACCACCGCTCATTCATCCTTCCAATCAGGTATGTGTCGTCTCGTCCAAAGGAACTGACATTGAGGATACCCTTCCTCCTAGTGAGGCTTCTCTTATATCTGACGTCCCACTAGTCGCAGAGCTCCTCCCTCAAGAATCTTCTGTGAAATCGTCGTCTCCACTAGTTCACGATTTCACCTCACCCCAAGTCCATATCCTAGTTTGGGAGACAGTTCCCCAAGCCATTACTCAAATCCCCTTCTTTTACCCTCGACCAGGCATACAATCTTTCCAAGTAGCCACAACGCTTACCCTTCCCAATATGGTGCTGGCAATTCCAATATGGTATCTACATCCACCCGCCATGGTCCCTCAACCATCCCTCCCTCCTCAAACCGAAGGAATTTCGATGCAAATTCCAGTACCTACTCCCACAACACGACTAGCATCCCCACTAGCTACCACCGTTGCTACAGCTAGGGGCAGACATAAAAAGAAAGAGCCCACCGCTCCCATACCCCCACATGTCCAACCTCCTTGTGCACTATGTGAGAAAGATGGACACCCAACCAACAAATGCCCATCTCTACCCGAGTTATGTAACCTAATTCAACTCAATCAAACACCATCACCATTCGTCACTTCATCAAGTACTGCCGCTACCTCCCCTAACATAAGTAGCAAAGGACTGCGAACCAAATTTGCTTGCGCCATATGTTCAAAATATGGCCATTATACACACCATTTACCAACACTACCTCAATTCCGACAGACATTAATAGCAGTACGCCAGAGCGTCCAACATGAACCCAATCCATCTACATCATCCTCACCAAACGTCACTGACATCCATTATGTCACGACTTCAGTCAACAAACGTATGAGATGCCCTTGCTCTCTCTATGAATCCTTAGATCATTTTACATATCAATGTCCTATGATCATTGAATACATGCAATGCCAAGTGACCCTGATTCAAACTCCTGCACCCCCTATAGAATCGATGATTAACCCTACCCCATCACCAAAGATTCTTCATATTATTTATTTTGAGCCAGAAGCAATCCCTACTCCTCCATGGTTCTTGGATGACTTATACGAGGATTTACCCCCAAATCCCCCCAATTCCCCCGTTCATTTCCCCATGAAAATTTTACGCCCAACTACCATTTATAACCCTCAGTATCTCGATATTTGGTTTATGTTGAGTGAACCATCGCAATCTCATTGCGTCGTTCCCCCTGCTTCTTCATCACCAGAAGACAACCACACGGTGACAGTCACCGATATCACTCTTTTAGATCCCTTGTGTTCCCGACAATTCCACTGTGATGAGAACATACTCGAGGAATTAACCACCCCCAACTACCCATGGGATACACTACACAACAAAGCGCTCTTCCTTTCACATGAAGCCTTCATGCCTCCTAACCAACACCCCATATACGCAGTTGAAACCATATCCAGGTCTTACAAGAATAGTCATCAATAAATGATACATAGTATACATACTCGCTAATGGAGGATGATGGCATTGGGC